>JALPQI010001148.1:0-146509 GCA_025490895.1 Thaumatotibia leucotreta | reverse complement strand
AAATGACCAGAATCAAAACTTTTGTAATTGGGTAATAATAATAGATATAAAAGATGATTTTTAAGTTAATACAGTTTTGCATGTTAATTTGTGTATCATTTGTGGATCATTTAGAGTTGAAACTCTTTTGTTGATTTGTTTTAAAGTTATTACCTCTTATTCCTTATAACTTAACACTAAATGATTCACAAATAGAGTATTATGTAAAAATTAAAACAATTTTATTTGGAAATAAAACTATGAAAACGGATAAACTCGCGTATATTAACTAATTTTAACTTCATTCCGACGTTTCTAACACTTTACAGGGTTCGTGATCTGCGGATGACGAACCCTGTAAAGTGTTCGAAACGTCGAAATGAAGTTAAAATTAGTTAATATACGCGAGTTTATCCGTTTTCATAGTTTTATTTCATGAGTAATCCTCGCAGTAACAGAAGAAAATATTAATTTTATTAGGCTTTATTAGGTTTTATTTCAACAGATTTATTAATTTATCTACGAGTAGGTAATTATTTGGCACTAGAGATATCATTATTATCAAATCACAAATCCTTTTACTAAGTTTACAAATAATTTCCCACGCCGCTTCATAATTCTAAAACAACAATAAAGGGGGTAGGTAAGTAAATAAAGTAACGATGAAAACAGTATTAACTCAAAATTCCATAAAATCAGGGGTAACTAGTGTTGATATTTTGCTACCTATATTCCATAACTGCTATGAAAGAGAATGATTTGCAATGTTTCTTAATAATTACTCAATATGTTTCGTTTTGAATAAGATAAACCTGATTTTCGGAAAATTCAACAAAACAGAAATAACAAAAAAAATAGAATTATTTTCATTAAAAGAGAACTAATTCAAAATGTATAACAAAATATTTCTTACCTCGCCACATAAACAGTTTTAACTGAAAATACAACAATGACTAATTCTGATAATATTCATAAATAGTGTATTAACTCAAAATAATCACTAACAAGTGACTACTTTTAAATCAACAAGACTGTAACAAGTCGAAATAGCACTGTATTGGAGACTTGGATTACGTCGATCATGCGGAGCAACTGACAATACTGCTGTTTAGACGGTTCTGATATAATTAAAATAAGCCAGCAAAAGGTACTTAAGCGGTTGTCATTCGGCTTGCGGCGAATATATTGTTGCACCAGTGTTTGTGGCTTACGCGGCTTGATTTGTAGAATTCAAATATGCAGCTAACTCAAAAGTGAAGTTTTTTGAGTTAATACTCTTTAGATCTAGGCGTGCGATATGCCATGCACGAACCGTAAGTATTGTTGTTTGGTTTAGGTTGAACAGTCACTATAATAAACACTTATTCCTTGTTTTTACAATTATTTTGACGAAGAGCACTTTATGACACTGTTTACTTAGCTGGGGTTCCCAGTAGTCCCTTGCCCTCTTTTTACGCGCACAAATGCTATAGCAGTCGCGGTAGTATGGGGATTTGTTCAGATTTGCGGCATGTGCGTCGGGAAGTGCAAATACATAAGATGATGTTTAAATCGTTGTAAATACTGTTTTTATCTATTATTTCTATATATTTTGAATATGTTGCTGTAAAGAATTTTAGTAGGTAGGTATATATTTTTTACTGTGAAATGAATTGGAGATGGATCTATATATGCGAAATGTAAATTAAAATATTTCCATCAATATGTTCGCCATTGTGTTTCGCTTACGTTTTCAAGAACATAATATGGTCGATAATTGGCTCTAGACGTTTAATATGTTTGTTTACAGCATAACGGGGGCATAAATACATTATTAGTCAAATATATCTGTAATATTTGTAATAACTAGACGATGAAAAATAGAACACGAAAAATTTGTCGGGTTGTTCGAAGAGGCAACTGATAAATCTTCGGAAGAGGTTTTAAGTGTCGACGAGTCGGAACTATCAGCTAACGAACGAGAACTGCTGTGGCACAGGACAATGATATAGAATTTTACTGGCATATGTAATCGACTCCTGACTAAGTTATTCTATAGCAGTATGCGTCCTTAACTACCATATTTCTCATGTGTCATAATGACACGCGTGCTATAGCATGTTCAAAATTTCCATACAAATGTATGTGTCATTTTTGGTCGGAAGCCAAACTCCTTACCGTCCGTGAACGTGTTAATACAAAAACAATAATAAAAAAAATAAAAGAAAATAAAAAACAAATCTCGAGTCCTCCACTTCTCCAGTCGACAAAGAGAGAGGCCCCACCCCAAGCCCCTGACCGCTCGACCTTGGTCAGTGGTGGCCGTCCGAGTTGTCTGGCTACACGGTCGGTGACCATGCTCCGACATCAGTGTGTTCGGAGCTCGCGGACCGACTGTACGTGCAACGTGACCAACTCCGTGTCTCTCAAAATTTCAGAGAGTTGGCGTAGCATTATTACTTTTGAGCACTGCCAATAAAAAACAGTAAAAGAGGACGATATGGATGAAGCGATGGCTCAAGCAAAGACTGGTTTTAAGCTATTTAAATCTCGTCGATATGTTAGACTACGATATAAATATGTGTGTATCGTATCTATATAGTGGTGACGATAAATCCCACAAACAGGGTAATCTTTTATATAAATATATTAATATAATAATATTTTCTTCGGTTACCGCGAGGATTATGCTATGTGATTACGGAATGAAGTTAAAATTAGTTAATATACGCGAGTTTATCCGTTTTCATAGTTTTATTTCATAAATTTAATAATTCCGTGATAAAATCGCGTTCGCATCTCATTGCATCCATTATGATTTGCGCTAATACTTTTATGGCCAGAGTTCACAAACGTGCACGCGCGACGATGTCCCGAGCTCACTGACTTCACGCGGTCAGCGACAGGCGGCCACACGGTTCCGAACCGGCACTCCCGACTCCCGACATCGGTCAGGAGCGCGCGCTCGATGACAAAGGGCGTCAGAAGGTCAAACGGAATTTTGTCGGAGACAACCGGCTACACGGTCAGTCCTGACCGAGGTTCGGATACCAATCATGTGTTAAGCATACAGGCCGCTATCGTGTTAAGGTGCATTCAGACCAAGCGAACATTCGCTATTCTAACCTCCCACTCTACGAAATTCGATCGTTACACAAAACGTGATTGGTTGATTTCGTAGAGCGGGGGATAGAACAGCGAATGCTTTTTTGGTCTGAATGCACCTTTATATTGCATGTTCAGATATTTTTGAGCAAATTGGCAGCTCCGATATATCTGACGGTGTACATTGAAAACAAAAGTATTGATACCTACTAGTATAAATGTAACAAATATAATTGGCCCCGTTGACAACGCGCAGAGCAGTATTTAGTGTCAAGTCTCCCGGTAGATGGCGCGGATTGTATTTTAGATGGCGTTATCGATGTGTTGACTCAGATTTTATAAGAATATAGCTAGGCCTTTATAGAAACTGGTGATAATAAAACACATCTATGTATATTCATTGGATAAATTTTGTAACATTTTCACAAATGTCAGTGAAAGTGCTTAAAAGAACTGAAAAGGGGGTTATGTTCTTAATTTATTATACCTGTTTATTGTTTGTAAGCAGATAGCTTACGGTGATCCCGTTTTATAAATGTATCGTGTTAAGCGTTACTTTCGCACATACATACTTGTTACTTTTGAAAAGGTAGGGTAATATGCCAGGATTGATTTGAATTTAAATACCGAATTTGATTAAATTGTTTTAATTATTTATTGTAATTTTAGCCACACCAGGCTATTTCACGTTCCCACTCACCGTACCAACTATGGTAGCAATTCTGTCCTAACTAGAATAGCTCGTACTTATGATAAATTATTCAAACATCTTGACCCGTTTTTCCTTTCAAGAAAGGCTTTTAAAAGCCTAGCCTTGAAGACACTTGCTTGGTAGTTCTCACACACGCACACACACACGCGCACACACACACACACACACACACACACACACACACACACACACACACACACACACACTCACACCTTACAAACCCGTTTCAAGAGATTCGTTCTTTAGCATGGAATGGAATAACTAGATTGTTGGACCTTCTGTAAAATCTATATTCTGTATTTTTAATCGATATTTCGTATATTTTTACACTATTTTTTTCCTGTTGTTCATCTATCTCATCCTAATCTTATTTTAGTTTTAGGATTGCGCAAGTGTCAAACCCAAACTCAGACTATTAATTTATACTGTATAATTTAAGGAAGTTCTGTTATTGGCTATGCTTACTGTAGTTACTAATTGTCTTCATTTTATGTAAACGCTGTTGAACTTCTTAATAAATAAAATAAAATAAAATAAAATTTTATTTGTATACTGGGAAGCTAGAACACGTCTATCCTAGAGAACAGCCTGGATCAGAATGAGAATGGGTGAACGAGTGACTACCTGATATAGTCAAAGAATGAATTAGAAGAAACCTTCACTCAACCAATCACTCTCATTCGTTCCTTTAATAAAGTAGTCAAATCAGTTACTTTTATTTACAGGATAAATTAATTTTTGTACAACAAATAAAGCATACTTTATTAACTATAAATTATACAATAAAAATCAACACGCCGCCTCAGAAATTAACTATGATTTACAATATATTGAATAGATCGTATTTAACTTCCGAGTATTGCCTGGGAGAATGACTGACACAACATTTGTTGCATGGATTAGGAAAACCAGGAAAACCTAATCAAGTCATTACAAAACAAAAAATAATGCAATAAAAATTAAACATTTATACGCTTAATAATTTCTAAATTATTTTATACATTGCAATTACATTAAACCCATTTCGGACCTCATTGTCTGAAAGGCAGCTGTAGGCAACTGTTTTGTCAATGTGTCAGCTATCTGTTTACCTGTGGAAAGATAAGATAGTTTAATTACATTTTTCTCAATTTGCTCTCTCGAAAAATGATATTTAATATCGATGTGTTTCGTTCTCTTGTGGTTTGTAGGGTTGTTGGCAATGCTTATACATCCGTTGTTGTCTTCATAAATAACAATCGGTTGTGTGATATTTAGGTTAATGCTTGACGCAAGAGGCTTTAACCATAAGGCTTCACGGACAGCCTCAAATAACGCCATGTATTCGGCTCCAGTTGATGAAGCTGCAACTGACATTTGCCTCTTTGTACTCCAGGTGATTGTACATTTATCAAACAGCTTAAATAAATAACCTGTGGTACTTTTCCTATCACTGGAATCATGGCCACCCCAGTCGGAATCGACATAACCACATAGAATACTATCAAAATCACATAGTTTGTAAGTTAATTTTAAATCTATTTGTGTGTGCCTTTCAAATATCGCATCACCCTTTTTAAGCATTGCCATAATTCTTTATTATTTTTATTAGTATATCTGCTTAAGATATTAACGCTAGTACTTAAATCTGGGCGGGTACATAACATTATGTACATTAAGCAACCTATGACACTTCTGCAAGGGACATCATACTTTTCTTCGGAGTTCAATGCTTCATAATTTAATTTTACTTCTAATGGCGTACTAATCGGATTACAATCGTGCATTTTAAATTTACGCAAAACTTTTTCAATATATGCACTTTGATTTAATGTGATTTCATTGTCAGACCTATCAATTCTTATACCAAGAAATAATTTTATATCCTGTAAGTCTTTCATTTGAAATTTACTCATTAAATACATTTTAAAGTTATTCATTGTTTGAATTTCGCCACATGAAAGAACCAAATCGTCTACGTATAAAACTACATAAATATTTTTATGGACGTTTCGTCTATCAAGAATGTATATACATCTGTCAACCGATGAACTTTTAAATCCTTTTTCAATAAGTGCTTGCTCGAAAACTTGAAACCAGCATCTAGCAGCCTGCTTAAGCCCGTACAATGCCTTATTTAATTTACATACATAATTTACATTGCAATTTATTCCTTTGGGCACTTCTATAAAAATATCTTCTTCTAATTTACCATCTAAGAAGGCAGTTTTAACGTCCATATGGTGGACATGCAATTTAAATTGGTTTGCAAGGCTAATAATGAAGCGAAAACTAGCTATCCTAGCAACGGGTGCAAAAGTTTTTCATTAAAATCGACAAGGTATTCCTGACTGAATCCTCTAGCAACGAGGCGGGCTTTATATCTTTGGGGGTGACCGAATGCATCATACTTGATAGAGAAAACCCATTTATTATCAACAATATTTTTATTTGGTGGTCTTGGTACCAAAGACCACGTGTTATTTTCAGAAAGAGATTTTAACTCCTCTTCTATGGCAACTTGCCATTTGCATTTATCCGCTCGTAATTTAATATCTTCATAACTATTTGGTACATCATCTATTATTGATTGCACACTCAATATGCACTCCTCATCAGTTTCATAGTAATTAATAGGCGGCCGGTTTTTAAGCCTATTACTCTTTCTCACGTCATCTGTGTTTTCAGTTTGATTTTTATTTACTTGCGCACAATTGTCAGAGGTATTATGAGATATTGGTTCAATAATAGTTTAGGGGGGGGGGGGGGGGGGGGGCAAGATCATCAGATTTTAATGCATCTGATTTTGATTTGTCACTGCACCGAGACTTAGATAACACTGATTCTGATATGTTGTTATTATCAGGTTTTTCATTGCAATTTTCAATATTCTCAGGCAACACTTTAGGCCTAGATGTTAGAAAATTATTTTATTATTTTATTTCGTCAAAAATAACGTCCCTAACAGTGACAAATTTAGCGTTTTTAGGGTCCCAAACTTTATATCCGTTTGGTTCATAACCGACCAGTATTCCCTTCCAAGATTTCTCGTCAAATTTAGATTTACTGGTTTTATTATGTACGAAAACTGTGGCGCCAAAAACCTTGAAATATTTAAATTGTGGTTTCTTATTATGCCACAATTCATACGGTGTTTTTGATTGAACAAGGGCTCTTGAAGGCGTTACATTAATTAATCGAACTGCCGTTAAATCGGCTTCACCCCAAAATATTTTATTTAATTTGGCACCATTAAGCATGGATCGCGCTTTTTCAGTAATAGTTCGTACCATTCGTTCCGATACACCGTTTTGCTGCGGAGTTCTCGGAACCGTCAGATGATAAGTTATGCCTTTATCGACACAGTAATTTTTCATCTCGCCGAATAAATATTTGCCCAAATTATCGCAGTATAAATTTACTATTTTCTAATTGAACTTTGCCTCACATTTTTAACGTAATCTTTAAATGCATTGAATACCTCTGATTTAATCAAATATACAACACAGTAATGAGTATATTGGTCAACAAAAAGGACAAAATAATTTTTATTGTCTACCGTAGAAGGAGTGATTGGGCCACAAACATCGGAATGAACAATAAATAAAGGTCGAGTAATGTGTTCTTTATTTTTAACCTGATTAAACGGTAATCTTGCTTATTTTCCGTTTATTTAGTTTTAGTCTGTGCGAAGCTTGGCACAGACTATCATTTGGCTCAACACACTGAATTTGATTAGCGTCTTCAATCATATTTTTACTTTTCAATTCAATGAATTTATTTTTACTGATATGGCCCAAACGCTGATGCCAAAGAGTATAGTCTGTGTTATAAGCTTGGTATGGACGGGGATCAGGAATTGCCATATTTATTGATACTGCAAAATCTACAGCAATTAAGTTATTCAGAGACTTACCCCTCATAACGGTTTTGCCGTTTTTGCATACTTGGGATCCTTGTTGGTCGAAAATTATGGTGTAGCCAGCACGCTGCATCTTCCGCACCGACAGCAGGTTGTAAGGAGCATCTGGGCAGAACAGCACACCTTCCAGAAATCCTTGCACGCCCATGTCGCTCGTCACCTTCATTGTTCCCCTTCGTGTAGCTAAAATAAATGCACCATGCTTAGCAACTGATTTTTTTAAAGGTGGATTGAGAATTGTGTAATTATAAAACAGATCCGACCTATTAATAATGTGGTCCGATGCTCCCGAGTCCAGAACAAATCTCACGTTGTCGTCTTGAACATCATCTTGATAGTCGCCCGTCGTCATAAAGGCGAAACCAGCAAAATCGTCAGGCTTCTCTTGATTCAATTCGACTTGTTGAACTGTCCGTGTCCTATTTGTTTCGTTTTGTTTTTCTTGAATCATCATCATCATCATCATCAGCCAATTGACGTCCACTGCTGGACATAGGCCTCCCTCAGAGAGTTCCACAAAGATCGGTCGTGAGCTGTCCGCATCCATTGGACACCCGCAACCTTTACCAGGTCGTCGCTCCATCTTGTGGGGAGCCTTCCCACGCTGCGCCGTCCAGTGCGTGGTCGCCACTCGAGAACACGCCGACCCCATCGGTCCTCCGGGCAATATGGCCAGCCCACTGCCACTTCAACCTGGCGATTCTTCGGGCTATGTCAGTCACTTTCGTTCTTCTGCGGATCTCGTCATTCCTGATGCGATCTCGCAGAGAAACCCCGAGCATTGCCCTCTCCATCGCTCGTTGAGTGACTCTGAGCCTCCTAATGAGTCCCATAGTGAACGACCACGTTTCAGATCCGTAAGTAATCACTGGCAACACACACTGGTCGAAGACTTTCGACTTGAGACACTGCGGTATATTGGACGAGAAGATATTGCGTAGTCTCCCGAACGCCGCCCAACCAAGTCTGATTCGACGATTGATCTCCTTCTCGAAGTTGGACTTACCCAGCTGGACTGTTTGTCCCAGGTATACATATTCGTCAACAACTTCGAGTGTAGAGTTTCTAACTTTCACTGGAGTTGGTATCACATGGACGTTCGACATGATCTTCGTTTTGTCCATGTTCATCTTAAGACCAACATCTTCAGAGACTCTACTGAGATCATCGAGCATAGTACTTAAGTCCTCCATGGTCTCAGCCATGACTACTATATCGTCGGCAAACCGAAGGTGAGTGATGTACTCGCCATTGATGTTAATGCCATATCCCCTCCAGTCCAGAACCTTCTTGAATCATTTGTTTAAAATAATGGTAATCCCTCTTTGCATGACCTTTTCGTCCACAATGGTGACATTTTAAAATGTGGGTATTTTTCCAGGTTTTGTTCTTGAAATGTCTGCGATTAGTATTATAGTGATTTGACGGTTTAGGTTTATCGACTCGTTTCTTATTTAAACTGTGGGGTTTATGCTCAACGTGAAGAACTTTAGAGCTGGTATCTGCACTGTCGTTTTTCAATTTAACCTCAGGTCTAACAATCTTGTTTTCACGAACGCCAAAGTTAAACTATCTTCAGATAACGTCTGAATTGCAGTGATTATACCGTCGTAGGTTGAAGGTAGTGTTAATAACAAGTGGGCTACCTTATCGGTCTCCTCCAATTTAGCTCCAGCCGCGAGTAGTTCTGTGATCAAATCGTCGAAGATGGCAAAATGTCCGACTAAACTGATATCACCTTGTAATTTCAAAACTAATAGCTTTTTTCTCAGAGCTAGTTGAGTTGAAATACTTTTGCGCTCATAAAGGGCGTCTAACTTTTGAAATATTTCTCTGGCGGAAGACTCGTCACGCGCGAAACCGAGATAAGGATCAGCAAGATATTCGACAATAATGCTTTTAGCAATGCGGTTATTTTTACTCCAATCACTTGTAGGTATCAGGTGATTTTCGTCCACAACGTTCAAAACGTCCATTTCACTATTTTCACTTAATAGTGCGCGAACTCTAAATTTCCACACACTATATTTTCGCCGTCGAAAGGTTTTATATTCCGCTTTGTTTTAAGGTTATCCATCGCAAGCACGTTTTCAAAGATTTCTACTTTTCGATTTTTTTTTATATTTAATGAAATTAATTTATAATATGATGTTACTTTTTAAAACACGTAGCCTGGGCCCATAACCTTTTGAAAAGGTAGGGTAATATGCCAGGCCCCAATTTCACCACCTTGACAAGTGCTACAATTGTAAATTTACTGTTTCTCCAATTGGGGACGTCTATAGGCTACAGTTACCGCTTACCATCGGAAGGTCTGTGCGTTTGTTTGCCACCAATATAAAATGTAGTGCAGGAACTTTAATAAATCAGCAGTAAATAACTACTTATTGCGAAGCAAAATTACAATTGTCACAAAAAACACGACAATTGTAGCGAAATTCCGACATATGCCGGACCTCATGTCAAGATTTAATGAAAATTGTACTAAACCTTGCCACAATTGTCACGGGTTTCGGAAAATAAAAAGCAGTTTATTGACGTTATAATAACGTTGTTAGTAATAGTTTTATGTTGGTGGTAAACAAGCACATGGGCCGTCCGATAGTAAGCGGTAGCTGTAGCCTACGGAGGCCTGTGACGTCAGTAACAGTGATATTTTACAATTGTCAGACTTGTAATTATGGTGAAATAGGCCACAGGATTGATTTGAATTTAAATACCGAATTTGATTAAATTGTTTTAATTATTTATTGTAATTTTATTGGTATACTGGGAAGCTAGAACACGTCTATAGTCTATAGTGACTACCTGATATAGTCAAAGAATGAATTAGAAGAAACCTCCACTCAACCAATCACCCTCATTCGTTCCTTTAATAAAGTAGTCAAATCAGTTACTTTTATTTACAGGATAAGTTAATTTTTGTACAACAAATAAAGCATAAATTATTAACTATAAATTATACAATAAAAATCAACAGTCACAACGTGACGGCAAGGACGACAAACGATTGGTACCGTACCCAACAGAGATCGAACAAATGCGCGTCATTGTCCGCAATCATATTGGACACTTTGTAGCACTTACCGCACAAAATATCATTGACGTAAATTGACTTATTAGTACATTTGCTTTATAAAAGAGAGATAAACATTTGACACATAGTATTGTTTTCGACATTTGATTTGTTGCCTTTTCTGTTGGAAAATGGAAAAAATTAAGTGTAAGTCTTGTGAAAAAACGCTAAAAAATATATGTGGAAAGAAAAAATGCATACAAACTGGATGCATACAGGCTGATTTATATAGCAAATGCACTAATAAGTCAATTTACGTCAATGATATTTTGTGCGGTAAGTGTCGAGAGATTGTATACCTACACACTAACTTATGTTCACACTGCACTGGTACTTTATTTGTATGCCAGTAACGACTACTTCTGAAAAAAATTTTTTTTTGGCATGACGCATGATGATTTACGGAAATATTTTTATTTATGTATACAGTGGACATTAGTGGCTATGTATGCATATTTTTTTGTAGGTGTACCTCCGCGTGAAATAAAAAAAAATATGGAAAAAAAAACAAGAAACCTTTTTTTATTACGAAAAATAAGGACAAGATGCAGGTTAAAAATATGCATTTTGTAGTATATTTTATTGTTATCAAACACAATTTTGTTTGGTTGATCTAACTTGAACAGTTTACGAAATATGCCACTTTCAACGGCACCCTGTATATTTTACATTATCTTGAATAACTCTAAAACAAAAGAAGATCTAGAGCTGATATTAAGCATGGAGTATTCTTAGGGCCTGCTAGTACACCACCTAAAATATTGACCTCATCCGTGGGGAAAGGCACCTCTTGTTCGGTAAGGCTGCTAAACCCTTTAGCCACTTCTGAGGCCTGTTTTGTATATCTCTATGTCGGGTGCCTGTCGTGTCGCATAACGTCGATTGTCCTAAAATTTTTTGGCCGAGAATGTATGGCATAATGTTACATGGCATACTACTTGTTTAGCCTACTTAATTTTGCGCATACACGTTTAAAATACCTACACCATATTTATTCTAATATTGATTACTCGAATGTCGAATGACCTAAAGCATAATAATCCTAATGTTCATTGTAATAAATATTGTTTTCCCTACTACTCGAACTGTCAATTTTCACTGCGCCTACTTTTATCATGTCCGAAATTTCATTCAAAAAGGCATTTTAATAACAACATGCAAAACATTTGAACAACAGGGTGAATGGTTAAAAAAAATGTTCAAGTAATAAACCAGGGTAAAACCGACGTGGATTGGTTAGGTTTCGAAACTAGGGCGGAGTGAATGGCGTAGTCTTTAAATACTTAAGTATTTTTAATCAATTGTTTACACATCCTCATACTTACAAAGCCAAAAAAACCCCGCATTAAAAAAGAAATAATCTGAACATCCTCTACCTTAACCTGGATAGGTTCGTTAGGTACCTTTTATCCCTTAGAGCGGAAATAGAAGCCCCGCGCAGCGGGGCTTCGTCGACCGGTTCCCAGGTCAAAATTGCTCACTTAAATTCTTTGGACAACAGGGCGAATTATTTAGTAATAGTTAAGTATAAGGAATAAAAAAATACTTTTAAAGCTAGTTAAAGGTAGGTAATCACTATTAGTACATTAAATAGTAGGGACAGCACCATTATGCACAATAATTTTTCGATAGATATACATTAGACACGAAAATTATTAGGACAAACAATATTTAGGAACAACCAAGTTAGGATTAACAATTTAGGCATAGCAAAAATATGCGCAACAATGTTTATGCCATTCATTTTTCGGCGTAAAGCTGTTATGCGACAAATTTTTCGAAATAAAAACATTATGCCACCCGATATAGACCCCTCTATGTCATATAACAAGGTACATTTATACCTATTTGAAACATTTGAACCGGCAGCATATGGCAAGAGTGGTTTTCAAAGCTTATTTTAGAATATCACTTAAGGAAAAATACAATAACTTTGAAAAAACCTTTGTTACATAGTGCACTGTTAAAAATTAAAATACATGTATTTAAGTTACTTTTTAGATAATAAATTGAGGGACCAACTAATCTCTATGACCAAAAACGCTAATTTCATAGGTAATGAAATGACACGATATTTGATACTACAGGGAATTATGAAAATATGAGTATAATATAATAGTCACCTTAAGGAAAATTGTATTTGTTTGATTAATCAATTAATAATCATTAAATCAACTTTGGAGTCACGTCTATATACATATTACATTATACGGTACGGTTAGACCATCAAAAATAATTGAGCATTGAGTTTACTGGTATAATTTAGAATAATGTCATCACATCATCATCATCAGCCTATAATAGTCCACTGCTGGACGTAGGCCTCTCCTATCTACTATGCGTATAGACGCATTAGGAGGTAAATGCCCATAATCACCACGCTGGGCAAGCGGATTGGCGATCGCAGTAATGTGTCCACTATGATGACGCTGCTTGCCATCATCAATTTTTTATCAAATAATGGTCAGTGACACTTCAATCCCTTAGTCGACTCTTAAGATACCCGCAGGAGGAGTTGGGGTGGTGACAAATGTATTCTTACTGCTGTCACCATACGGCCATGCCGTCACCCATTCAATAATAGGTATACAAGTAGTAAAATAAATGTATAAAATTATGTATTTCTTTCCATTCATTCGTTGTTACAGCCGCCATCAGAAATATCGTAACGGCCAGTGCTCACTAATATCTGACCAGGCCGCTTGTCATCGTATAAGAGAGCACATTCAGATATTTTTGAGCATAATTATCGGCAGCTCCGATATATCTGACGGTGTACAGTGAAAACGAAAGTATTCATACTAGTCATCATCCTATCCTAGCCGGTTTCGGCCACGGCGACTGCATTCTGCTGAGAGCGTCGCTGATGAGCTCTTAGGTGACTGACATAGCCGATTTTTGCAACGAATGTACGACCACAATCGCTGCAAGTCAGCACCCCTCCGACATAATTATAATTAATGGCCACATGCGGTCTGGCCTTTAGCTCGTCGCGCTTAGCGTCGAGTTCTGAGCGTCGCCTAGCTTCAAAGTCACGCACCTGCGCGTGCACAGTCTGCCTCCACTTAGAGATGTCACTGGCTACACTCTCCCAAGTCACTGGCTCTATGCATGCCCTCTTCATGTGACGCTTCAGCACATCCTTGTACCGCAGAAACTGGCCGCCCTGCTTACGCTTGCCATGCTGCAGTTCGCAGTAAAAGATGCGCTTCGCCACTCTGTCCTGTGACATGCGAGAGATGTGTCCGCACCATCGCAGCTGTCGTTTCATTAGGTAGGCCTCTATTCCGGTGACATTTGCACGTCTGAGTACCTCCGTGTTCCTAACACGGTCAGACCAATGGATACCCATGATGTCACGGAGGCATCTCAGGTGGAAACTATCTAATGAACGAATGTGCCTACGATACAGGCACCACGTCTCCGAGGCATAGAGGAGATTCGGTAGGACGATCGCCATGTATACAGCTACCTTTGTAGGGAGTTTTATGTCGTGTGACTGAAATACCTTACAACGAAGTTTGCCGAAAGCTGCTGCAGCAGCTCCTATTCTGCCGTTGACTTCGTTGTCAAGGTGGCACTTGGCTGATATAGTGCTCCCCAGGTATTTAAATTGCTCTACTTGCTTAAGAGAGTCCCGGCCGAGTTTGATGTCTACCTGCGGATTGGCTACTGAGTCTAAGACCAAAACCTCAGTCTTTTTTACACTTATTTTAAGGCCAAATCTCTGACATGACTCATCAAGACTCGACATTAGCTGTTGCAGAGCACCTGGGGATTCAGCCACAAAACACAAATCATCTGCATACATCATCTCCGTTATTATTGCGTGAGACACTTTAGTGCGCGCTTTGAGCCGGGCTAGATTAAATATACCACCGTCGGTGCGATAGCGAATATGGATGCCATTAGAAGAAGTTTGAAGTGCCTCCCGAACTACCACTGCGAAGTACAAGGCGAACAGAGTTGGCGCTAGCACACATCCTTGTTTCACGCCGCAGGTGACAGAGAAAAACTCCGATTGATCGCCCTTGATACTTACGCAGCATTGCATGTTATCATGGAGTAGCCGGATCATCCTAATAAACTTTTCCGTGCATCCTAGCTTCGCTAGTACCACCCATAAAGCTTCGCGAGGCACGCTGTCGAAAGCCTTTTCTAAGTCAACAAAACATAGGTACATCGGTTGACTTTGTTCTCTACATTTCTCCTGAAGTTGCCGCACAGAGAAAATAGCTTCGCATGTGCCTCTATCTGGCCGGAAGCCGAATTGGGTTTCAGGTAAGATACTTTCCGACAATGGCAACAGGCGGTTCAGCAGAATACGGGCAAAGACCTTCCCCGGGGACGTCAAAAGGAATATACCTCTGTAGGAGTTACAGTCAGAACGATCTCCTTTATTCTTGTATAAGGAGCAGATACGAGAGACTTGAAAGTCAGCAGGTACTCGTTCTGCATCCCACATACTAGAGAACAGCTTCCAGACCGCTTCATGAAGCTCCGCCCCTCCATACTTTAACAGCTCGCCAGGTATGTTATCAATGCCCGCTGCCTTTTTATTTCGTTGTTGTTGTATAGCAACGACAACCTCACGACAAGACAAGGGCTCATCCAGTTTCTCTTCAGTAGGCAGTGCTGGTATTAAGTCAATATGCTGCATGTCTACAACACGATCCACGTTCAGCAAATTATTGAAATGCTCTGCCCACCTTTTAAGTACATCAACCTTATTGGTGACAAGAAGATTGCCGTCAGAAGACTTTAACGGCGCAGAACTTCGCTTTGTAGGACCTATAAGCTGACGAACTTCACTGTAGAAAGCCCCTAGTTGGTTCGTGTCGGAAAGCCATTGTATGCGCGCGGCTTTGTCGTGCCACCACTTGTCCTTTATTTCCCTTATTTTTCTCCGAAGAAGAGTACCATTTTGCTTTGCTGCGTCTACTTGATCACTACGACCCAAACTCAACAAAGCCCGGTGTTTCCTAAGCGCCTCAGTCAAGGTCTCGTCGTTATCGTCAAACCAGTCCTCGTGTCTACATGACTTTACACCAAGTGTTTCTGAGGCTGCTTCGACTAAACTGGACGAGACTACATTCCAATTAGCAATAGGGTCACCTGTGCCGTAATCTAGAACTTCGGTCGTTTTAGTGATCGCTTGAGCATAGATCTTCCTAGTTTCTAGATCCTGTAATTTCTCTACATCTAGGTGCTCAGTTTTCACTCTTTGTGATCTGCGAGGTGAATAAAGACGCAGTCTTAACTTAGTTATTACCAGCCTATGGTCACTCCAACAATGAGCTCCTCGCATGACGCGAGTGATACGGACTTGGGAAAAATCACTTTGCTTTATGATAGCGTAGTCGATGAGGTGCCAGTGCTTTGACCTAGGGTGCATCCATGATGTTTTATATTTAGCGGGTAATCTAAACATAGTGTTGGTAATTGCTAGATCAAACTTTGCACACAGAGACAATAACAGCAAGCCATTACTGTTCATATTACCAACACCATGCCTCCCCAGCACCCCAGGCCAAGCCTCATAGTCACGGCCGACCCTTGCATTAAAATCGCCCAGCAGTAAAATCTGTTCCCTAGGTTGGATCTTAGAAAGAGTTTGAGTGAGCTCTTCGTAAAACTTATCTTTTACGTCATCGCTCCTTTGCAAAGTCGGCGCGTAGACTCCAACTACATTGAGGTATTTTTTATTCGCCAAGTGTAAACGCAAAGTAGTCACGCGGTCCGAAATATGGATAGGACACTCCTCTAATCTATTGACTATGCTATTTTTGACCGCAAAGCCAACACCAGATCGCCTGGGTTCTGAAGATGGTGTTCCTTTCCAAAAGAAAGTATAACCGCCACCGTGTTCCACCAGTTCACCTTCGTCAGCCAAATGAGTTTCACTGAGTGCAGCTACATCTACGTTATAGCGACGGAGTTCGCGGGCCACGATGGCGGTCTTGCGCTCAGGACATTGGTTGCCTTCGCGGTCGAGGAGGGTGCGGACATTCCAAGCGCCAAATGTCATGTCACATAGTTTGGTTTTGCTTTTGTATTTATTCCTCTGTTCTTGACCACGTTTTAAATGATGCAGAAGCAGCCGCGGTTACTACCTCCGTTATGGGTGGGTCGAGCCTTTTTTGGGACACCTTTTCTAGTCCCCTCCCCGGCTGAGCGGGGCAAGCAGGGCCCTCCTAAATAGGGCTGCTTGGTCACTCAAGGTGCTGCCGAATCCGTACTGTCAACCCAATGCAGTACAAAAGCGACCACTCTCCCTGAGCCGCCCATGTGCAGACATCATCCACAGCCCGATTAGCATCACAACCAGACCATTCTGACTTTGCCCATCGCCACGGGACTTACGTGAAAATCGGAGTCCATGTTTAGAAAGCAGTCAGATTGCGCAGGATATTTTAAAGTGCATAAGGACTCGCGCTCACCCAAATGCACTCTCTCGTCCTTGCCCCTCTAAACCTGATGGAACGGAGACCGCTACGACCAGAGAGAGGCTAAGATGCAGTGACTGATCCAGGTTTATGAGTCGATCTGCCACAGTATAGTCCCTTAGTCGGCTTTTACGACACCCAAGGAGGAGATAGGTTGGCGCTATTCTTAACCGGCAACCAAACGGCCATACTAGTATAAATATAACAAATATTATAATTGGCCCCGTTGGTATACGGTATATTATATTTGAAAGCGCAATTATATGTAGTGTATTGACGAATTTTTGAAACTCTCACAGATTCCAGTGAAAGTGCTTAAAAGAGTTGTAATGTAATGCTAACGTGGGTTATCTTATTATAGGTACATCATGTTTATAGTTTGTTTTAAGCAGATGGCTTACGATGATCCCGTTTTATACATTTATCGTGTTAAGCGTCACGCGTCACTTTCGCACATGCATACTTGTTAGAACGAGACGGCAACACCGACAAACGATTAGACATGGTACCGTACCCTACAGAGATCGGACAAATGTGCGTCATTATCCGCAATCATATTGGACATGACTAAAAATAATTAATCATTTTCGAAAAATTACATATGAGGTACATATTTAGTGTCAAGTCCCCCGATAGATGGAGCGGATTGTATTTTAGATGGCGTTATCGATGTGTTGACTCAGATTTTATATAAATAAGGCTTGGCATTTTTACTGATACGTTTTACTTACTGAGCAACTTGGAAATAGTGTTTAATTTTGAAGCACTTCACAAATATCAGTGAAAGTGTCATATTGGTGACGATGACGTTGCGACGGCTGCATAGTTGCATACAGTGTTATTTTCTAAATGATACATAATCAACATTAGCTTCTTTAGTTCACGAATATTTTATTGACACTTGAGACGGCCATGGTAGACGGTCCTTATAAAAACATAATCACATAATATCACTGTCTTTATAATTTTCAATAGAAAATTGGCGAAAACAAATAATTGCAGTAACTTAGTGATACAAGTACAAGAATGCAAATCGTATTCGGAACGATACATTGTTATTTGCCGTATTTTGTGCCCATTAAAAGAACCATGACTCATCATCAGCCTATGTTAGTCCACTGCTGGACGTAGGCCTCTCCTATTAACTATGCGTATAGATGCATTAGGAGGTAAATGCCCATAATCGTCACGCTGGGCAAGCGGATTGACGATCGCAGTAATGTGTCCACTATGATGACGCTGCTGCCCATCATCAATCTTGTAGAATGGTCAGCGACACTTCAATTCCTTAATCGATTCTTACGACACCCGCAGGAGGAGTTGGGGTGGTGACAAATGTATTCTTACTGCCGTCACCACACGGCAAGAACCAAGACTACTAAGAAATAATCTAACACCATAGGCATTTATTCATATAATGAAGTATTCGATATTTAAAAATAAGGCGTAGATGAGTTTCCTGGACGAGTATCGGACTGTGAAAACATCACACCGCTAAGGCCGGGTTCGATCCGCCAATCACCTGCAGTGTTATTCACTAAGGAAACCGCCTTGCTGTCAGCGCTGCGTCAGTGCTGCGGCAACGTCGAGCCTAAAAATGGTATTCACTAATGTACTTTAAACGACACTACTGCTCGGCGACGAATGCGGCGTGAGCTGGAACTACATTGCGTCGAAAGTTTGACGTTTAATGTATGAACTTCGTATTCTCTAACGAAAAACAGCGACGAACTCGCCCACAACCTCGCTCACAGCCTCGATTCCTAATGTCAAATCAAACAGCTAGGATTTTAGACAAGGCTGTCTCGACATCGAGCTCGTTGACGAACGCAGCGTCGAATGTGTCAATAAGAGAATAGCATAGCTGCTTGTATATTGTATTTCCCGCGAGTGAATTGTCACTCCAAACTGTGACAGTTGACACAAATGGAAAAATGCATGGACACAGCGTCTAATTTCCGCCGCGTCGCGTTTGATTAGCTTTGTTTTAAATTATAGACAAATGAGTAAGGCTTGCGTGTGTGGAAAAGAAATGGGTTGTGGATGGTTTCTTTCAATCTACTACAAAAAAAACGTCTCTGAACTGTCAAAGAATGAGCAGCTGATTTTGCCGGGTCCCTTATTACATGCTTAATCATAATTCATGTTAAATTAAGCCCTTTTAGTGTGAATTTAATAGTTTAAGTTGTATATTTAGTGTAAATATAAGAAGTGAAGTGGTTTAGTGGCGTTACAATATAAATAATAATAATAAATATCTTGGGACATCTTACACAAATCGACCCAGTCCCACGGTAAGCTCAATTAAGGCTTGTGATGTGTGTACCAGGCGACGATATATGTATATATAATAGATAGATAAGATAGGTACATATAGATACTTAAATACGTACACAGCCATGACCAAGGAGCAAATATTTGTGATAAATAAATACACAAATAATGCCCTCGCCGGAATTCGAACCCGGAACCTCCAGCTTCGTAGGCAGGGCCACTACCAACTAGGCTACGGAGGCTGACTAATTCAAAAACATTAGCTAGTGTCTTGTCATATAGTCTTATTGTTCATAAAGTTATCAATTATCATTCTCATTTAGGTGTCATACAGCTTTTTGGATGGGTTAGGTTACAAATCTTTTCTGTGGACAAATGAAAGTTAAGGGCAGGACCGATTTTTTATTCAAGTAGACATAGCAGTAAGTACTTTTGAATCGTAATACATATTTAAAAAAAAAACGGTTTTAATCCTACACCACAGACCCGAGAAGAACCTGTATTTTTAAGTAATTATATGAAATGTATTAAGCTTATCGAATTAAAAGTGGCAAGACTGTCAGTGGGAATCATACATGGGTATTATTACATCCAACAGATTTTTTTGTTAAGTTTTTCACTATCTACCTTAACCTGTTGCTCGTCACAATTTACAATGCTCTGTTCTTATTTTTATTACGAGTTAGTAGCTATTATTATTATGCTCAAAACATATTGTTAAATTACCTCTTCAATTAATTTGGATAGCCTGTCTGCAGTCGCGGATTTACTAGAGAAAAAAATGCAATGGGTTGCTTCCATATTTTTCGAATCCCACATAGCATAAAAACTAAAGCATTGCATGCCACTTCTTCTGTTCTCCCGTGGGTGGTTCCATGGTCTTCAAACCCATCAACACAGTCCAGTTGCGGATTGTAATTCAGGTGTTTCCTGATAGCCATTTCATCAAAAACCAAAGAGCAGATACTGTTGTCGGTGAATGTTTCGGCCATTGATTTCAATCCGGCGAATACCTGGTTGTTGATCCCTGGCTTCATGGGTACCTTATTCAGCATGTTATTTAATGTGGCTGGGCATGGCAATGAAAAAATACTTGTTAGCAAACGATAACAACCTGGTGATTTTTTGTACAATGTTAAAGCCAGCATTTTTTGGTCCAAATTATATCTTCTCCCTTGTTTGGCTCTTCGGTACCTAATTAATAAGTTGGCTCTCGAGTAATAAAGTAGGTAAACGAGTGGTTTTGAAATAATCATACTTTTTACAACATGTTTGTATTGTTTGTTGTTATTATAGTTAATACATTTTTCATCACACCTGTTCGGTAAGTGCGCCAACACGCTGCGGTGATGCGCTGTGTAGGTGCGTCATTACGTCCTAGTATGCCGTTTAGGTTTTTTTTTCATACAACATTACGTCGCACTAGCGCCGTCCGGCGCACGCCGCGCGCCGCGCCGAGATTTCTTTTATGAAAACGATGAAATTAAGTCATCCCCGATTTAGACCATTTTAGAGTAGTTTTGTGAAAATATATTGTTTTATTTACTTTTTTGCACCACAGGTGTGATGAAAAACATTGTGTGTACCACGGGCGGTACAAGAATTATGATTCAAATTCTTACTTACCGCCCTAAATACACAATGTACTAAAAACACTTAATCGTTTAAAATCAATTGTGATAATAGAGCTTAACGTGTCTCATTGGATTCATATAAAATTGATTAATGATGTTGACTGGCCGTGTGTTGACGGCAAGGGCCTCAAGGGCCGCGCGGGAGCGCGTGAGGCGGCTCTGGAGGGAGGGCCTGGAGGATAGCCAATATGGAGTGAGATCCATAGGGGCTATCCTCCCAAATATGGACGCGTGGGTGGACCGGCGGAGGGGGGCCCTCACATTCAGGCTGGCGCAGGTAGTGTCAGGGCACGGCTGCTTCGGGCACTACCTGCAAAAAATAGGGCGGGAGCCTGACCCGCGCTGCCACGAGTGCGGCGCGGAAGACGACACGGCCCAGCACACTCTAGAGGAGTGTGACCGCTGGGCCGTGGAAAGGGAGGCCCTCCGAAGGGAGACCGGCGTGATGGACCTCTCGCTGCACAGCGTCATAGCCTCAATGCTGTGCAGCGAGAGGAATTGGAGGGCGGTAGCCTCCTTCTGCGAAGAGGTCATGTCGCAGAAGGAGGCAGCCGAGAGAGAGCGGGAGGACGCGGCAGATGCGCTCCCGCTCCGTCGCAGGCGGCGGGGTATCAGGCGACGAGCGTTCGTCCGCCAAGACCCTTAATGGGACCAGCGGTTCGGGTACCGCATTGCACGGTCCCACGTCGTCGGGGGGGAGGTCAAGCGTCTCTGACCTCCCCCTCCCTAGTGCGGGTGCCCCGGTAGGGAGCCGGGGCCGCCGGAGGGCATCATAGTGGAGTGCGTCGGCGATCCTATGGTGTCCTTAAAACGGCTACGAGGGTGAACGCCGGAGTGGAGTTCTAGTGGGTAGGGCTGCTCTCCCCATCTCGCAGGAGAGGTGTGTTGACGGCAGTAAGAATACATTTGTCACCACCCCAACTCCTCCTGTGGGTGTCGTAAGAGACGATTAAGGGATTGAAGTGTTATTGACCATTCTTTAATTTGATTGATGATGGGCAGCAGCGTCATCATAGTGGACACATTACTGCGATCGCCAATCTGCTTGCCCAGCGTGGCGATTATGGGTATTTACCTCCTAATGCGTCTGTATGCATAGGAGAGGCCTACGTCCAGCAGTGGACTGAGATAGGCTGATGAAGTGTGTCTACAAATTTTCACCTAAGAATATTTGAACATTGCTGTCGATTTAGATATCCACAACAATTTTTCTTCAGAACATTTCTAGATTTTCTAGTTTATTAACAAAATAATGCTAATTAAAACGTTCATTCAGTGTTGTCCCGTGAAAGCCTTGGAAAAATTAAAATAAACAATGGCCGTCCCACACCCCGCGGCCTGTAATAACCCTTTGTCCTAAGATTAGCTTTTAAGAAAGGCTTTAATTCCGACTCGTGAGTAGTTCTGTGTGTTGTAGGGATGGGAGACGGTTGGTATCGATAAAATTGTAATTTTCTCAATTTTGTCACAATAGAGAGCTTTTTAGCCCTTTAGGTCCTTTAAGGTAGCCCCAATAACTGAAAAGATGAAAGAGGAGAGACTCCGCTGGTATGGTCACGTAATGAGAAGGGAAGAGAGCTACTCTGTAAAGACTGTGCTTAACATCAAAACACAGTCCAACGGAAGAGGCAGACCACCTGCCACGTGGTGGTCAACTGTTGAGAGGGACCTAAAGGCCCAAAACATCTCGCCAATGACCCGGGATAGAAAATCCTGGCGCCGCTGCACAAGGAGGCCTGACCCCAGCTGAACTGGGATTAAGGGCAAGGACAAGAAAAGAGAGCTTTTTAGGGTTCTGTAGCCAAATTGTCAAAAACGGAACCCTTATAGTTTCGCTATGTTCGTCTGTCCGTATTTTTTTCGGGTACCTCCCCAACTGGTGAAGTGGGGGTGATTTTATTTACTGTAATCCTATAGTGTGGGATATCATTAAATAGGTCTCATAAAGAAACAAGGGTCTTAAAAGGTCTCATTTTTTTCTAAAGACAATATTTTCGGAGATAATCGCTCCAGAAGAAAAAAAATTGTGTCAAAAAGTTAGAGGGGGCTCTAACTTTTGATCCGTAGGTCCAAAAATATGAAAAAAATGAGGAAGAGTAGGCTTATAGAACACTTTAAAATAAAACTATTTCGAACATAATCGGCCTAGCCGGAAGGCCTAGAAGGGAGACTACTAGGAGATTGAATTTCAACTTTCATGAGACTTTAATAACGATAAGTATAATTACACGGTTAAACTCACGTGTATTTAGTCACTACGCGCGACATGTTTCGGAGAGCTTAGGTCTCCATTTTATCATTATCAAGCGGTGAGCCCGCGTTCTCGCCAAGTGACTCGCGAGCGCGATGCGTACTGTCTAAATAAATACACGCGAGTTTAATAGTATTTTCATCACACTTGCTGTCTAAGCGCGCCATTGCTTGCATGCGCAGCGGGAGTAATAGAAAAGTGAAATTCCCTAAGGAGTAATAGAAATGTCAGTACGTCATTTGATTTAAAAAAAAAAAATTTTAAAATTTAATCTGTTTATTTCATAAAAAACAAAATCATTACATCATTCACTAGGTACTTAACTGCTAATCTTAAATAAAAAAGATTTTGTGAGTTAAGGAGTCATCTTAAATTAATTATTATTATTTTATTATACATTGCTTATATGGACTTAATTTATGTACTTACAGTTGTATTTGCACTTTGCAAATGCCTATTTGCTTGCTTTAACATATATTTTTTTATCATGTTCCTCGCTTGACTACTGGTTCGACCCTCGATTGATTTTACTAATGTATCCGGGAACTTATTCAAGACATGCGGTAGGAAACATTTCCATATTCTCTTACCGTATACATTGTTGGTATTTGGGACAATAAATGTTGGGAGGTTAGAAAGGTTCCGTAACCGCTTAGGTCGTGTTTTTTTATTTAGTTCTGTTATATTATTATAATATTGTGTAACTATTGCTAAATCTATCTTTTCGAACACAGTAAGAACTTTACAGTAGTCAAATAATTTTTCGTAATTATTCCTGTTTAGGTATTTAATTTTAATAGGTACAATTGTCCTTAATAGACGTAATTGAAGGTTGTATATATTATTGAGATATGTTTTATAGGATCGTCCATAGCTTTCTAGACCGTAGCTTATAACTGAATCTGCCATGGACATATAAAGGAGTCTAAGTGTATTATATGGAACCTTATTTTTAAGTATACACAGTTGTGATAATATCGATCTAAGTTTGTTACATACGTGGTCGATGTGTGGACCCCAGTTAAATTTGTGGTCTATTTTTAACCCAAGGTAGGTAAGTTCTTTTACAGTTTCAAGACAAGCGCAGTTACAGTCTGGGCTAGGCAAGTGTAGACAGTCGTGCTCGTGGGCCACGATTTTCGGTGTTATGTCAACTTGTTTATAAGGCGAATGTATATGCATAAGTTTTGTTTTAGAGTAGTTTAGAGATAAACCTAGATCATGGGCCCATTTACACAACATATCGAAGTCCTCCTGCATCATACTCTGGGCAGATTCCAGGTTTTTTGTGGGCTGTTATAATACAAGTATGGTCTGCAAACTGATATACAGACCCATGCCGGAATATTTTAGACATATCATTTACATAAATTAAGTATTCGGTAGGTGCTAAAATCGACCCTTGGGCCGAGCCGCATAGGGTCGGAATTAGATCGCTTTGAGCGCCCGCGATGCTAACCGCGCTATATCTATTAGTGTGATAATTTTTAAATAATTCCAGCATGGGCCCCTGTATACCATTCTGCGCCAGTTTCTTATATAATGTATTGTGATCCAGAGTATCAAAAGCTTTGCTGAAATCTATCATTAAGGCAAGTACATGTTTTTTTTTATCTAAATGTTCATTAATTTCGTCTGTAAACAAGGACAATAGTTGCGATGTGCTTTTATGCTTTTGAAAGCCAAATTGCTTACCATTTATTATACCGTTGCTTGATAAGAACGAGTTTATTGAGTTTCCGAGGTATTTTTCTATAATTTTATCCAGGCATGATAAAATAGTTATAGGTCTGTAATTATTAGTATCTATATGACTACCTTTTTTATGAATGGGTCTTACTAGCCCTATCTTTAGTTTATCTGGGTATAATGATTTCGATATACAGAGGTTGATTAGGTAAGTTAAAACCGGCGCCATATGGTTCGAAATGCATTTTATATCCTTTGCCCTTATTCTATCATATCCTGGACTTTTTTTATCATCTATTTGTAATATGATTTTGTGTAAAATTTCTTCCTTAATTTTATTTAAATGCAGTGATAATATTTTGTCTTAAAACTTAGTTTTTGTTCTACAAGTGTGATGAAAAACATTGTATGCATCACGGTCGGTAAGCGGAATAAATACTAACTCGAGTCATTAAAAGCCCTCCATTAAAGCGCCTACGGCGTCGGGCTTCTAACACTCTCGATAGTAATTCCGTACTTACCTCCCTTGATGAACAATGTATTATTATAGCCACTAGGAGATTTTGTCGATGACTAAAACCAGGAAACAGCACATCCCTAAATATTAGCGGGCGCAGAGATAAAGCCAGCAACAATGAGATACTTTTTCGAGTGTGCCGGCAGATTGGCTGAATCTTTGATACAGGCTTCAGAACACAGGACTTGTGTTTGTAAGGATACCACTCCGTAGAAAACCAAACCTCCTTTTTTGTAAGATTGTCAAAAATATTGTTCTTAAAATACAGGGTTAGTAATTGAAAATGTTAATGTTTTTGAAACATGCATATTGAATGAGATAATTTATTAAATTTACGATTTAAAACTTGAATCATGATGAAATTCCGATCTTAAATTGAAACTTTTCCCATGGGTACTAAGGTATTTGAAGTGTATTTTCTTTATTGAAGATTGATGATGGGTAGCAGCATCATCATAGTGGAGTGGACAGTGGACACACTACTGCGATCGCCAACCCGTTTGCCCAACGTGGCTATTATGGGCAATTGGACATTCACCTCCTTCTGCGTCCAAACGTAATAGGAGAGGCCTGTTTATAAGCTGATTATGTGTGATGTTGCGTGTAGAACCGATGGCCGTTGAGGCGGGAAGGTTCTTCAGTGGCGGCCACGTACCGGAAGGCGTAGCGTGGGTAGGCCCCCTACAAGGTGGACTGATGACCTGGTGAAGGTCGCAGGAGTCCGCTGGATGCGGGTAGCGCAGGACCGGTCATTGTGGCAATCTTTGGGGGAGGCCTATGTTCAGCAGTGGACGTCTTTCGGCTGATATGATGATGATGATGATAATGATGATGTGTTATGTGAGTGGTGCTGGTGGTTTCCAAAATATTCTACAATTAACGTTGTCTCTGGATTCTATGACTTTACTTATCTTCCGTATTCTCTTCTTATCTTTTCACTTCATAAAAATAGTATGGAGTTTAATCAAGGCTTAATAACTTTATAATTTGTGTTTGGATTGAAAATTAACGAGTATTTTTCATTAAGAAAAGAGCCGCAATCACATCATCACATCGATATCAGCCTATCTCAATCCACTGCTGGACGTAGGCCTCTCCTAACAACTGCGTATGTACGCAACGCATAAGGAGTTAAACGCCCATAGCCGCCACGCTGGGCAAGCGGATTGGCGATCGTAGTAATGTGTCCACTATGATGACGCTGCCCATCATCAATCTTCTATCAAATAATGGTCAGTGACACTTCAATCCCTTAGTCGGCTCTTAATTACGACACCCGCGAGAGTTGGGGTGGTGACAAACGTATTCTTACTGCTGTCACCATACGGCCGTAATGCTATCGACCAATTGTAGAAAGGTTTTCTTAATATGCTATTAATGTGTTTAAATTAATTTGTGAACAGACATTCGGTCACTGATTCATTCGCCCCAATTCATTACATTGAGTAGTTTGCAAATGCTATTCCAAAGCATTCTGCTAAAATATTCGTTACGGTTATTTATTTTTTATCAAACCCTTAAATTTAGTAATTGATAATTTTATAGGGAGTTTAATAATAAAAATATAGGGTCAGCTCATTCATCATTCTCTTATTCACACATTCGACGCTGCGTACGTCAATGAGCTCGACGTCGAGACAGCCTTGTCTAAAATCCTAGCTGTTTTATTTGACATTAGGAATCGAGGTTGTGAGCGAGGTTGTGGGCGAGTTCGTCGCTGTTTTTCCTTAGAGAATACGAAGTTTGTACGTCAAACTCTCGACGCAGTGTAGTTCCAGCTCACGCCGCATTCGTCGCCGAGCACTAGTGTCGTTTAAAGTACATTACCGTAAACTGGGGTTACATTGATCAATTTTAAAGTTTAAACTTCAATATCTTCTAAAATTAGGCGTAAAAAAATAGAAAAATAAAATAGTAACATCAACTTTTTGTTATCTTTCTGGGTAAAAAAATTTTTAAACGATACTTTAAAAATGTACGAAGATAGAAAAATAAAACGTTGTGATCAAAGTTAATCTAACATTGGGGTTACTTTGATACCTTATGTTTTTTTAGGGTAATTGAATGTAAATCCTTACAGGAGTAATTTCTCCTAAGAAAATAAATAAATGAATTCGCAGTATCAAAAGTTACAACAATTTTACGTCGTTTTGGGGTTATTTTGATCAAATATTTGTGATCAAAGTAACCCCGAAATATAATAATAAAACTTCAGTATGCAACTTTATTAAAAACAAAAATCAAACATTGAAGAGAGAACAATCTTCTTATAAAATAAACAGTCAAATGAATAGACATACCATTACCAACTATACGTAAGGTTCTGATCAATGTGACCCCATGTAGGTGATCAAAGACACCCCATTGAATAAAAACAATTGTTATAAGTACTTCGTTTGAATTGAAGACCCCAAAACGTTATATTTTTATACCTAAACACACTTGTGACAAGTTAATTGTGATTAAGCAGCGTTTACCTCACTACCCTTATTGTTAGTTTAGAAGTTATTTTATACACGAAAAATAGCAGAAAGTATACGTAAATATAAACACGTGATACGCTATTCTAACGACCATACTCATTTAACCTCGTGAGGCCCTGAGTCATATATATATTACATAACATTTTGACTTTATAGATATAGTGTCAATGTTAAAATTCGGTTGAAGTAAGTGACGTCACCAGGCCTCAGGAGGTTAAAGTGTCTAAACAATTAATAAGGATAACTATCGTTATTGCCAGACTTAAAAAAATATATATACGGATGCCTTTGGTAACGGAAGATATTCGCGATTAAAAAATAAAAGAAGTTTTTATCAATGTAACCCCAAAGTTCAAAGTAACCCCAGTTTACGGTAGTGAATACCATTTTTTGGGTCCACGCTGACACAGCGCTGATAGCAAGGCGGTTTCCTTAAGGTGCATTCAGACCAAACGAACATTCGCTATTCTAACCCCCCACTCTACAAAATTCGATCGTTACACAAAACGTGATTGGTTGATATCGTAGAGCGGGGGATAGAACAGCGAATGCTCTTTTAGTCTGAATGCATCTTTAGTGAATAACACTGCAGTTGCCATAAGACTGCGTTTTGCGATTTTTTCTAGTCATTTTGAAACGTTATTTCCTATAATCCGAATTCTAATCTCCAAGGGAACAAATACAATACGTAAACATTTAATAATCAAATCAAAATTCCACATAAAACATTCACCACAGATTTCGTTAAAAGATCATGCATAATAACAATTAAATAATCCGAAAAACGAATTAATTTGATATAACATGAAATAAAACTATGAAAACGGATAAACTCGCGTATTTCAATTTAACTTCATCCCGACGTTTCGAACACTATAGGGTTCGTGGTCTGCGGCCGAATGGGTAACACTTTTAAATCTTAGTAATTATGGAATAATGCAATTTTTTAGGTTTGCTAAATTTTTTTAAGAATCTAGTGACAAATACTACTCTATTCAATTCCATTTTAGTATCCCAAACATTTTCCAAGGCACAATTAAACAGCCTATCTGCTTTGCCCGAAGGTTGACTGGTAGATAATGCTTTTTAGCATTAAGTTCTCCTTTTGTACAATAATCTTGTGTTTTCATGTGCAATAAAGGTTAAATAAATAAATAAATTAATTAATTAATGACTCCTCAACACCCCAAAACTCGTATCCCGACGGCCCCACAAAAAAGCAACGTTTCGAACACTTTATAGGGTTCCTGGTCTGCGGCCGAATGGGTAACACTTTTAAATCCTAGTAATTATGGAATAATGCAATTTTTCAGGTTTACTAACATTTTTTAAAGAATCTACTGACGAATACCTACTCTATTCAGTTCTATTCTAGTATCCCCACATTTTCCAAAGAACAATTAATGACTCCTCAACACCCCAAAACGCGTATCCCGCCGGGCCCGCAAAAACGCAAAGACGTCAGATAGCAACACATTTTCGTCGGGTGGGCTAACGATTCCGAAGCGGGCTGTCCCATAAATTCCATCCTGATTGATACATGGCGGAGCTGTGACGCCCCATTCAGTAATTTAGTGCTGTGGCACGCCCACCACCCTGTCGACTTTTGTTTTGCATTAATTCCTTTTCTTGGATTTAAAATCGCGGGACTTTGAAGGGGGATGTGAAGGTAAAGCCTTATAATTACCTGGCTTGGGATTTGGATATTGTCAGTCTGACAAGTTTTGTTTGAATTTCTTTTCTGGGATTTAAAAGTGGTCGCAATATGAATGTTCGGGGATGAGACCGGGGCCCATTTCTTGAAAGCTTGTAACTTGTAATACAAGTGAAAGTCTCTTTTTAACCGACTTCAAAAAAAGGAAGAGGTTCTCAATTCGACTCATGAACCAATATTACACGAGAATCGTGAACCAATATTTTTTTGTGATTGAACGTTTATAACCCGACATGGTCCCGTTGGCACCAAGTTGGGGTCTGATAGTTGGATCTCGGAGAAATCGAGGGATCTCTTCAAATGTTATAGGTAGGTACATGTATGGCGCTTTTGGTATTTTTCATTCATTTACAAGAATTTGCATTTAGAAAGTAATAGGATTTGAGGAAACCAATGATGAAAACAAATCGGGTATCTTGGAGTATTCGGTTGAAGTCGGTTTTTTAAATTTGTATGTGATTTTAAGTGATTATTGACACTATTAATTAGATAAGGACTTGCGCTTGTATTACAAGTTACAAGCTACCGAGAAATGGGCATCTGTACTGATTATAATGTTTGGATGTTCTTAGAACTTTATTTCAACTTGTCACGATTATTACATATATTTTAACGACAAACGGGTCTTGATTTCGTAAACTACGTTTAATATTATCCTTAAGTTTCGGGTATGACGTTACACCCATGTTGGCAGGCAGACTGGCGAGAAAATGTATCAACACCTTCTGGCTGTATATATGTGTTATTAAGTTTCATTCAATATTTTCGGTTACCGCGAGGATTACACATGAAATAAAACTATAAAAACGGTTTGAGTCATCCGCAGACCACGAACTCTGTAAAGTGTTCGAAACGTCGGAATGAAGTTAAGGGTCGGATTCCCGATTTTGTCGTTTTAGACCTATTTTCGAACAAAGAATTTGTTAAGTAAATATAACTCTACAAACACATTTCTTACATGAGCTTATTCAGAAAGAACCGGTACAGAGGCTCCAATTGACATTATATTTTATATTTACATGGATTTCCTAGAAATCGGCTCTAAATGTACCGAAAATTGAAAAAATTGCATATTTTTCGAACACGACGCAATGCATATTTTTCTTTTACGGGCATAAAATATTCATCTTTATTTAAAAGCCAGATAACTAAATTAGTGCATCAGGGCATATTCATATTTTTCCTCATAAAGACAACGGAGAAATTTAATCCTTAATTTAAAATTACGTATATTCTCCATACAAATGGCGACACGAGTCAAAATTCTCTTTTGACTCAGATGGCGCGAGCGCCTCCTCGAGGTCGGACGCACGCCAAATCGCTCCCGTTGACAGCTCTTTTTGACATTGAAAATGACATAAAATCATATACATACACGTCAAGGGATGCCAGTTCTCAAAGTATCTTTAAATAAGTAGGGAAAATCAGAACGAAGAAATTCTTTCGAACCCCATCATTTATTTAAGTTTCTTGTTATTTTTATGACGGAACACAAGAAAACTATAACAACTGATTCTGAATAAAACTCAATACTACCGAACACGTATAAGTTACATTCGCAAAAACGATTAAAAATGAAAAAAGTTTACGGATACGATTTGGTGTAATGGAGTTTATTTTCTATACTCTGGCAATAAAATGCGTCATTTGAAAACACATGTGACGGCTAGAAGTCAAAACGATAGAATGTCGATTTAGTTATAATAATAATAAGAAAGATAGAATATGTTTGTTATATTAGTAGGTATACAAATTCAAAGTGATACGAGTCTTTAATTAATGGTTGATTTGTGGAATAAAATCTGTGCTCATCGCCACTGCGATTTCTGCGGCCACGATTTCTTGGTAAGAAAGTATATGCCGCATCTTCTCAGTACATTCTATATTGAAAGTAAATTATTTTTGAAATAAAAATATGAAAACTCGTATGACATTTAGAGTTTTAATACTAGTCGTTTATAGTATAGTGTACCATTTAGATTTTTATCCACTGAACTGAGACAATTTCTCTTGGTAGAGATGTTTCTTTTGGTAGATAAACGTTTGACATATTACTGGTTGTTTCAGAGTCTATATTAAGCAGGACGTAAAGAGTGAGTAAGTAATCCTTACAGTTGTGTACACAAATACCGTGTGGTGACGGCAGTAAGAATACATTTGTCACCACCCCAATTCTTCACGCGGGTGTCACAAGAGTCGAAAAAGGGATTGAAGTGGCGATTTACATTTACCTCCTAATGCATCTACACGCATAAGTAATTACTTAGGGAAGTGGAACTGCCGATGAAGGCTAGAACGGAACTTCGGAATACTTTGGTGTTTTGTATGATGTGTGTAACTGGTTATGCATTTTAAGCAATGAAGATGGTCGTGTAATGTCATGTCATGGTATTGTCAAATACCAGTTCTGATGGGGTGTTTCCTTAGGAACCTTAGGATTCTGTATTATCATTTAAACATCCAAGCATTATCATTTATGCATTTTAATGTGAGTAGGTGGAACTGCTGATAAAGACCAGAACGGAACCCCTTAACGACACGTGTTTCACTTTTGGCAGATATTTCTGATTGATTGTGTATGTTATGGAGCAAGTTCTGGACAAAGACCAGTTTAGATGGTAGGTTCCTTAACCCTTAAGGAATTAAGGGAACTGATAAATGTAGAGTATTTATGTAAGCTACTCTTTAAAAGAGGTTTCATACTATTGTACCTTTTTAGGGTTCCGTAGTACACTAGGAACCCTTATAGTTTTGCTCTGTCCGTCTGTCTGTCCGCAGCATAGCACAGTGGCCGTTAGTACTAGAAATCTGCAAAGTGGTACAGATATACATAATATTAATTATGCCGACAAAGTGGTAAAATAAAAAATAGAAAAAAAAAATCGGGTGCCTAACCTGGTGAAGTGTGATTGATTTTTTTATTTGCTGTAATCCTATAGTGTGCAGTACATCGTTGAAGAGGTCTTTGAAAAAAATAAGAGATTTTCAAACAAAGTTTTTTTCTAAAGTCAATATTTTCAGAGATATCCGAAAAGTACGGAACCTTAGCATGAGCCGACATGCTCTTGGCCGGTTTTTTATTACCTCAGGAGCTGCTAATATACAGGTTGTTCTAATGTATAAAAAAAGGAGTGTGGATTACAATGTGGATAACAAGATTTAATCATATCACGTCACCAGACCAGTCGCAGTCGTCGTCGTCAGTGGCAGAAGGGTAACGAAGGCTGTCATGAACTGCTCCTTGGTGAATCGAGGGAATTCCTGTTCTTAATAGTAACGCAAAAATGACGTAGGTACCTTGCATACATTTTAATGTTTTTATTTAACCTCGTGCCTACATTACGAGTAGGTACCTAGGATACATGTAGGTAAGAGGTAACTTTCGTGTTGCATTGAATGAATGAATGAACGAATGAATGACTTTGTTTGTGAATATGCATTGCATATTGCACAAACAAAGTACCTAATAATAACGTTGCTTTTTTTCGGTAGGTACTATGTTTTGATTATAGCACGAGCAAATACTCGTACACGTTTATGTGACGTAGGTAAGTCCAAAAATGGTAAATTACAAAGATATTCTTGTAAATTCGACATTCTATTGCGTATTTTATACATTGGTAAAAATAAATGTAAACAATTAGAGACTCAATTTATTGTTCATTTGAATGACAATGTCTAACTTCGTGTATAAGCTGTTTTTTTCTGGTAAGATAAGAGTGCAAATGTGGGATCCAAATTTATTTTTCTCAAACATGCAATGAAATGTTGTAGTTAAGTGCCAAAAAAGTGGCCGGGAAGTAGCTCGTTGCCGGTCTAGGCCGGCAAGTACCTCTTTTTTAATTTTCATTTGACATAGGGTTGTGACCTGGCATCTTGGCTTTTAGCCAATAATTATCTGTAAGTAATATTAGTATAAAAAAAAATGATTGGCAAATTTTTGCAGTTATAATTAGGTATTTAAATTATATAATTTAAAATAAATGTATAATAATTACTCAAAATAATATTTAAAAAGCAGTATTATACGGCGCGATCCGTCGGCCCCGATCACTGCATGCGATTAATTGGACCCAACCGACCGCGTCGTCTAATACCGCTTTTTTAAATAAAAAATTTGCAACTTTCAAACAGGTCAATCTTAAAAAAAAATGAGGTGTCGCTGTCGTATTTGACTTTTGTTGTGTTTCAAAGACTTAGTTATGTAGTTGACTTATAATTTCTTAGAAAGGTGATAATTTTTTTTGTTTCATTTCATTGCATGTTTGAGAAAAGCATTATACATACCTCGGCCACGAAGTGACTGGTTGCCGTCCGAATACTATCCGGCCTCGCTTCGCTCGGCCGTCTACATATATTCGGCCGGCAACCAGTCACTTCCCGGCCTCGGTAGTAATGTACTATTAATTTAGGAACTTGAAACTTTAGTATTAATAAGGTATTTTACAAGAGTACAAGAAATTTAATTTAATCATTTCTTAAAGGTTAAAAGGGGATTACAATTTTTATTGGGTTGAAGTTTAACTTAAAGCTGTGATAATTCCTATAAAAGTATTTTTATAACAAGGGGATGCAAAGCTACGATTGGAGACCTAAAACATTGTAGGAGATTTACTAAGTAAAATACGAAAAAAGCAATAATATATCAGAGTGCAGGGAAATTTCATGATTGAGAGGGTTAAGTAGGGGTGTAGATTTTGTTTAAGGAGACTAAGGTAGACAATAAATTTAGTGTAAATTACTAGCGCTAGAAAGATGGCATCTTTACAGAAGGTTCATCATCATCATCATCATATCAGCCGAAAGACGTCCACTGCTGAACATAGGCCTCCCCCAAAAATTGCCACAATGACCGGTCCTGCGCCACCCGCATCCAGCGGACTGCTGCGACCTTCACCAGGTCATCAGTCCACCTTATGGGGGGCCTACCCACGCTACGCCTTCCGGTGCGTGGCCGCCACTCAAGAACCTTCCCGCCCCAACGGCCATCGGTTCTACGCGCAATGTGCCCCGCCCACTGCCACTTCAGTTTAGCAATTTGGAGAGCTATTTCGGTTGGTTTGGTTCTGCTGCGGATGGTCTCATTTTTAATCCGATCACGCAGAGACTTGGGTGACTTTGAGCCTTCTTATGAGACCCATTGTAAGCGGCCACGTTTCAGTACCGTATGTCATCACTGGCAACACACACTGATTAAAGACTTTCGTCTTCAAACACTGCGGAATATTGGACGAAAATATGTGTCGTAGCTTCCCGAACGCTGCCCAACCGAGTCGCATTCGACGATTGACCTCTTTCTCGAAGTTGGACCTACCTAACTGAAGGTTACTTATATAATTATTTGTATACAAACTGAGAAACCATTTTATAAAGCCTAAAGTGGTTAAAAGGTAGTTGAAAGTTTGTATGGAAATAGTGTGATTTGAAAGATAGCGACTTGATACGTCGTATTCCAACTGCTGATAAAAAATAAGACAAATCGATTTCAGCGTTTTTTTTTTTAAATATTTATCCCTTAACACTTTCGACGCCGGTGACAGTGTTCACCGTCAAACAAGTGTACAAAAAAAATGTCTTTAAACCGAAACTTTGTCTGAAGAGTATATTTTTAAGATAAAATTAAGGGGTGCCTGACGTGTCGCACAACGTCGATTGTCCTAAAATTTTTTGGCCGAGAATGTTTGGCATAGTGTTAAATGGCATACTACTCGTTTAGCCTACTTTATTTTGCGCATTCACATTTAAAACACCTACACTATATTTATCCTAATATTGATTACTCGAACGTCGAATTACCTTAAGCTTAATAATCATAATGTTCATTGTTTCCTACTGCTCAAACAGTAAATTTTCTTTGCGTCTACAATTGTTATGTCCGAAATTTCATTGAAAAAAGCATATTAACAATATGGTGAATGGTTTAAAATAATGTTCAAGTAATAAGCCAGGCTGTGTGGTGACGGCAGTAAGATGGCTGTGTGGTGACGGCAGTAAGAATACATTTTAAGGGATTGAAGTGTCACTGACCATTATTTGATAAAAGATTGATGATGGGCAGCAGCGTCATCATAGTGGACACATTACTGCGATCGCCAATCCGCTTGCCCAGCGTGGCGATTATGGGCATTTACCTCCTATTGCGTCTATACGCATAGTTAATAGGAGAGGCCTACGTCCAGCAGTGGACTATCATAGGCTGATGATGATGATGATTATGATAAGCCAGGGTAAAACCGACTTGGAATGGTTAGGTTTCTAGGAAAGGCGGAGAGAAAGGCTTAGTCTATAAAATACTTAAGTATTTTTAATCAATTGTTTACCCATCCTCATTCTTGTAAACCCGAAAAAGGGGCGACGGGGGAGCGAAGCGCCCCACAAGGGGGGCCGGGCTAAGCCCCCTGTATTAGAAAATAATGAATCTGTACCTCCCCTACTCTAACCTGGATAGGTTCGTTAGGTACCTTTTATCCCTTAGATCAGAAATAAAAGTCCCGCGCAGCGGGGCTTCGTCGACCGGTTCCTAGGTCTGATAAATTTGTCTGATAAATCTGACTAAAATTCTTTGGACAACAGGGTTGGGTGGTTTAAGGGAGGGTTAAGTTTAAGGAAAATATTTTTTTAAAGGTCGTTCGTTTAAAGTAGTTAGTACATTAAATAGTAGGACCATCACAATTATGCACAATTATTATTCGATACATACACATTAGACACGAAAATCATTAGGACAAACGATATTCAGGAACAACCAAGTTAGGATCAACAATTTCGGCAAAACACGACAAAATACCTATATATGTGCAACAATTTAGGCCATTAATTTTTCGACGTAAAGTTGGTAGGCGACAAATTTTTCGAAATAAAAAAATTATGCCACCAATATAGACCCAAAATTAATTCCAACCTTTTTAGGGTTACGTGGTAAACGAGGAACCCTTATAGTTTCGCCATGTCCGTCTGTCCGTCTCTCCGTCTGTCTGTCCGCAGCATAGCTCATAGGCCGTTAGTATAAGAAATTTGCAATTTGGTACAGGTATACCTCCATATCAGTCACACCGAAAAAGAGGTAGAATAAAATACATTAAAAAATATTCAGGCACCTCCCCTATAAGTAAAGTCGGGATGTTTTTTTTATTTTGCTGTAATCTTATAGTACGGGGTATTGTTGAATAGGTCTATAAAAAAATCGGGTTACAAAAGAGAGTTTTTTTTGTAAGTTAACGTTTTCGGAATTAACCGCTAGGTTTTCTTGCCCCAGGGTCCGCTGAATGCGGGTGACGCAGGATCGGTCATTGTGGCAATCTTTGGGAGAGGCCTATGTTCAGCAGTGGACGTCTTTCGGCTGATATGATGATGATGATGATGGATGATGATGATGACATTACGATACAAGTGTGAAAAAAATAATGGTTGGCGATAAAATAAAACACGACTGAAAGGAGTGTTTTAAATCGACACGAGATTTTAGGGTTCCGTAGTAAACTAGGAACCCTTATAGTTTCGCTATGTCTGTCTGTCTGTCTGTCTATCTGTCTGTCTATCCGCAGCATAACTGAGTGACCGTTAGAATTAGAAATATGCAACTGAAATGTGTACATATTAATCCAGCCGATAAATTGATAGAATAATATACAAGGTGATCCTGTTAACTATGCGTATTGCAGCATTAGGAGGTAGATGCCCATAATCGCCAAGCTGGGCAAAAGGGTTGGCGATTGCAGTAATTTGTCCACTATGACGATGCTGTGCTGCTGCTGCTCATCATCAATCTTCTATAAAGAAATATTTATTTGTTATACAAGGGTGCAAAGTTGTATTTTACCCGCGAGCATGAAATTGAAACACAAGCAAGCGAAAGGATTCCATAGTTGAACCACGAGCGAAGCGAGTGGTTTTAAAATAGAAACCTCAGCGTAGCAAGTGTTTTAACTTAAGAGAAGTAAAATACGTTTGCACCCGTGTGTAACTTTTCCCCCACTATAGCGAGGAACAGGAGAAAGTTTCTGATTTGAATGAAAAAATTGAGGATATACTTCATGGTATCAGAAGTGCTGAACCACCACCAGTTTTCTTTTTTATCTTTTAATTTCCAAGTTTTGCCCATTCAAAGTTAAGAGTGGGGTCAAATTCCTGCTTGTACAAAATCCGACCTAATTTTTTTCTATAAGAAGTAACGAAATAATTATACGTCGCACTCCAGCGGGCAGTTTGGTGGCATGTCAATATGATAGATAAGGTTCACAAATACATCAATTCATTTTCAAATAAGCAGAAATATTTGTACGTAGTATTTGGTACCTAGTATTTATAATGTACAATTCTAAATATATTAGAAACTAAAGTAGTACGTTAGTAACGTATTATTTTTAGTATTCATTCAATTTTAAATAAAAATACAATTGACTAGTATGTAAAATATTTAATTTACTTAAGTAGATATGTTATGCGAATATATTATTAATATTTTTTCCAAATTGCCGGCGGTCAACGGTCAATGAAGTGTGTTTTGGTTAACATTATTTGTAGTCTCAACCTCTTCGTTTTGAATTAGACTATTTATCATTTTTAGTGTCGATTCCCCGGATTCGATTTTAAGACAATTTGTAGTTTCAGATATACTTGTTTTCCTTTAGGGTGCAGGCGCACTTTTGACAATTTGGTCATAGTCTTATTTATTACATTAAAGGAAGACTGCATTGGCAAATTCGAATTTTGCAAAAATTGAATGTTATTTTTTATCTCGGAGAAATGTGTAATTGTGTATTCTGAATAAACTTCACTTCCTCTTCTACGCAGGCTATAGCGAATACACGTTTTGATTCTTTTAAACGAATTCAAATAAACTGTTACAAATACTAAATACATTTTAATAAAGTTAAGATTTTTTTTTTGTAAACCTTACGTTGCCACGAAACTGCCCGCTATGTGCGACGTATGGAAATAATTATTACTTTGTCAATATATTTTGTAAACGCAGTTAGAAATACGTGGTTAAATTTTTTCTGTTTATTAACAGGCATGGTGTATACATATACAGTCAATTTCAATCGCCTGGATTTAATTCAAAAATTTCTCATTGAATTCATAGGCATTTAAAAGTTTAAGGTCATATTCATTTTTCATTTATATTTTTCTATTACAAGTAGTTCCTCTAACACATTTATATTTATTTTACAAGATGAACACGGCAAATAATTATTTCGTTACCTTTTATATAAAAAAAGTTATGCCTGTTTTTCCACAAGCACGAATTCAATGACCCCACTCTGAATTTTGAAAGGGCAAAACTTGGAAACTAAAAGATAAAAAAGAAAACTGATGGTGGTTAAGCACTTCTGCCACCATGAAGTATATCATCAATATTTTTCATTCAAATCAGGAACCATGCAGCACACCCGATTTGTTGATTTCACCTGGAATGACCCTTTACTATTATTTCGTTCGGTTGGTTGGTCTTTCTTGAGTGAAGCCTTTTGATTTCTTACGATTTTTTAACACTTTTTTCCTAAGTTTTCAGCTTTGTTCAAATGGGGAACAAAAGAAATAAACGAACACTGACGTCGTCTATACCAAGAAATAAAATAAGGTATGTGCGTTACAACCCGCAAATGGTAGGTATATAAACCCCTATTATTTCCATTTGCAGGTATAAGTATTATTTTTTATAGGTATATAATATACACGGTGTTACGCGAGCATTGCGAAAGATTTTAACTATGCATTCTAGACATCAAAATAAACAAAAAATATTATGAGACGTAATAATGTCAATTCCACCAAAAAAAATTTTTTTTTTAGGCCGATTTGAATACTTTTTAACATTTCCAGTACTTTTTATCATAACAACAATTTGTTTAAATTATTTATTTCAATTGTTTCTTTTTAGGTAGAGGTTATTTCGTCAAGTCTATTCGTATTTTTTGATTGTCAGGCAAAAGGTGTGGTAATATTAGAACACATTGTGGTAGCATTGTAATCCAAAAGAAGTTAAATGACGAGTTACGTCGAAAAACTTATTTCGAAAAAAGGTTGATTATCTCTGAAACCAAGCCGAATCCAGGACATTTTATGTAACATTAAAGACTCTAAATATGGTCAGGAATCCAGCATTAAAATCTTTCGGAATGCTGACGGTACACCGTGTACAGACAGGGTGGAAATTATTTTTGGGTCAGTGAGCAGCTACCAGATCCAGAGTAGCTACGCGAAAATGGTCTTATATGACCTTCCTTGATTTTAAATTAATGAAAATTGGCGTTTACTGATTTTGGTAAAAACATACAGGTTGCGAGAAAATTGTCATTTTTGATAAACTTTTTTTGATGCCAATCGATCCTGTTTCTGTTCAGTTCAGGATCAAAAGCTTGTATGGGAGCAAAAAAAATGTCTCTCTCTCCTATTTAAGAGCTTTGCTCTTGTCGGTGTAGCTCAAAGCATGCTCTCCACATTCCTCGATCCCAAGCCATCTCTTTCAGGTTTTGATACGACGTGACTTTCACGTTCTCCTTGATTTGTTCAATGTAATTTCTCCTTGGTCTTCCTCTTCCACGCCTTCCTTCAATCTTCCCCTCCACTATGCATTTTATGAGATTGTCATGTCGTATCAGATGGCCCAACATCCTACCTCTTCTGTTCTTTATAATGTCCATCAATTGCCTCTTCTCCTTAACCTTGTCTAACACCTCCTCATTCGTCACTCTCCTCCAAAAAAAAATGTAATGGCTAGAAAAGCCGCAAATCGAGATAATGAATATAGCTAATGTTTCCACACAGTATTATTGTCATTTAGCATAGGAGGACTAATTATCGTGACAGATGATGCAATTAAACTTTCACTTTTTTTCCATAGTAAATGTATAAAAACAGTTTTCTTGTAATTTTGGCTTTTTTATACATTGCTATAAGTTGACCCCTAAGAAACTACTGGTACTGGATGGCACGAATGAAATCGATTGACATAAAAAAATGAAGCGTGAAAAAAATATTTTTTAACATTCATACAATTTGTATGGGAATATTGGGAATTTTAAATCTCGATTTGCGGCTTTTCTAGCCGAAAACTTTTTTTTGGGTCTATACAAGCTTTTGATCCTGAAAATAGACAGGATCGATTTTTTTTCTAGCCGGTAGACGTGTCCCACTGTTGGGCAAATGCCTCTCCCTCAGATCTCCACAGCTCCCGGTACGGTGCCAAGTCTGGCCAATTGTTGGCGAAGGCGTCCAGGTCGTCCCGCCATCTCCGCCTGGGCCTGCCTCGTCCCCGCTTAGTTTGCGGCATCCACTTGGTGGCTGTAATAACCCACCTTTCTGGATGCATGCGGTAGACGTGGCCGGCCCAATCCCACTTTAGCCTGGCAGTATTTTCACCACGTCAGCTATGCGTGTTTTGGAGCGCAGCGTAGTGTTCCAGATCCATCCTCGTTACACCTAAAATGCTGCGGTCCATTGCTCGCTGCCAGACCTTCAATTTGGACGTATGACTTTCAGTGAGTGACCATGTTTGGGCACCGTAGGTTAGGACGGGCAGGATACACATGTCGACTAGTTTGCGCTTCAGTGACATTGGAAGGTCGCCCTTCATTAGCTCTTTCATGGACCAGTAGCTCTTCCAGGCATTTTGAACACGGCGTTAAACTTCCTTGCTGAAAGAGACTAGCTGGCCCAAGTAGATATACTCATCGACATAATGTATCGTCTGCCCGTCTACCTCGACCCTACGTTTCGTGCCGTTAGTCATCACCTGAGTCTTTGTGCGATTCATATGAAGTCCAACTTGAAGGCTTGCGTTATTCAGGTCTTGGAGCATTAACTGGATCGATAGGTATAAAAAAAAGTTTGTCAAATGTGACAATTTTTTTTCTCGCACCCTGTATGTTTTTTACAAAATCTGTAAACGCCAATTTTCATTAATTTAAAATCGAAGGAAGGTGTTCTAAGACCATTTTCGCGTAGCTACTCTGGATCTGGTAGCTGTCTTCTCTTCTTGGTCGTTCCCTCACTGCTGAGGATCGTGACTCCTTATGATCTTGTTCACTAGTTGTCACCATCGGTCGCGTTCAGTCGCCTGGTGTAGTGCAGTGCTTACAGTCATATTCAGTTGTTGGGATATCTGGTCTGACCATCGAATGGGACTTCGGCCTCGTGGTCTTTTGCCTTCTATCTTCCCTGTCACCATAAGTCTCTCAAGGTTATCGGTATTCCTGCGTGCAACATGACCAAAATACCTTAGAACGCGCTGCAGGCAGGTAGAAGACAAGCGTGGCATGGTTTCTAGCTTGAGCTCTCTTAGAACAGAGACATTTGTACGATGGGCTGTCCACGGTATCCTCAGTAGGCGGCGCCAGCACCACATTTCAAATGCGTCGACGCGTTGCCTATCCCCGGCTTTGAGCGTCCATGTCTCTGCCCCATAAAGCGCAATTGAGAAGACCAGAGAGCGCACCAGGTGTACTTTGGTTCTGTTTGTGATGTTCCTATTTCTCCAAACCTTACTCAACTGGGTCATTGCTGATTTGGCCATGCCGATCCGTCGCCTAATCTCGGTTTCGCAGCTGCCTCTATTCGTGATTACGGAGCCAAGGTACTGAAACTGGTCAACGGTCTCGTATTCTTGCAGAAGGTCAGTACGCTGGATGGTTGCAAAGCGATCTATCACCATCAGCTTGGTCTTGCTTTTATTTATAGACAGCCCAAAACTCAGGCTGACCGATTCCAGACGATCCAGTATTTCCGCCATTTCTGCTTCGGAAGACGCTAGCAAAGTGGTGTCGTCTGCATATCGGAGGTTCGAGATCCTGACTCCGCCCACCTTTATGCCGCCTCTCCAACCCTCAAGCGCATGTCGCATGATGTGTTCGCCATAGATGTTAAATAGGATCGGAGAGATTACACAGCCTTGCCGAACGCCTTTTTGAAATTTAAAGCTGGTCGAAGTTGCCTCTTCTATCCTGACTGTACCGTATCCAGACGCATAGAGATTGCGGATGATCGATATTAGGTGCGCAGGAACTCCTGTCTCCGAGAGGACCTCCCACAGTTTCTCCCATTTCACACAGTCGAAAGCCTTTTGGTAATCAACGAAACACATGAAAGTCGGGGTGTTAAATTCGTAGCATTTTTCTATTAGAAGGCGTAAGTTTAGTATCTGCTCTCTGGTTCCTCTCCCTTTGACGAAACCCGCCTGCTCTTGTGGTATCTGCCAGTCCAAAAAAGCCCGCAACCGTGCATTCAGGACGTACAGAAGGATTTTGCTTGCATGTGATATTAATGCTATTGTTCTATAGTTACTGCAGTTCCGAACAGATCCTTTTTTGTGGAGGGGGAGAATAACAGAATGTACCCAATCAGATGGCCACTGTCTGGAGCTCCATATATTGCTGCATATGTTGTGTAGACTAGCAATCCCATTCGGACCCAGGGCTTTCAACGCTTCTGCCGTGATATTGTCAGGTCCGGATGCCTTATTCCTTTTTAGTTTCCGGATGGCGTCTTGCACTTCCGACAGAAGTATGGCAGGTTCTAAGTCATACGTAGTGTCATCTTGCTGAGTCGACTGAGGTAGTTGGTCTTGGTAAAGTTCCTCACAATATTCCCGCCATCTTTCTGCAGCTCCTTTGACATCCTGGATCGGGTTGCCATCCTTATCATCGATTATCCAGCAGGATGGTTTCGACTTATGTGTTATTTTTTTCACCAGTCTGAAGAGGTCAGCAGATTGATGTTTTTCAGCGTGTCGTTCTATTTCAATACAGATGTTTTCTAAGTATTGGTTTTCATCCCTTCGGCACTGTCGTTGGATTAGTTTGGAGAGTTTAGAGTATTCTTCCTCGTGCAAGTCAGATCGCTTTCCTTTCTTCATTTCTTTTCGCAGGGCTATGTTTGCCCAGACTTCATCTGACATCCATTCTTTCCGGTTTTCGGGTTTTTTCCTCATCGAATTTAGCGTCTCGGAAACTTTGGACTTAAGATGCTCCCACTTTTGGTTCGCGTCTAGATCTGTGGCACTGGAAAGGATCCCTATCAATTCAGGCTCTGTCTTCTTCTGAAAGTAATCGTATTCCGCTGGAGAGATCCTAACTATGTGACTTGTCTGTTTTCGGCATCTTTTTAGTCGCACACGTAGGTCTGACACTAGAAGTTGATGGTCCGAACCGCAATCAGCTCCCGGATATGTGCGGGTGTTTGTTATTGCTGACCTCCATCGACTTGCAATAGTAATGAAGTCAATTTGATTCCGATAACGGCCGCCGGGGGAGGTCCAAGTGTATAACCTTCTCTTATGTTGTTCGAAGCAAGCTGCTGGAAGGTAGCTGTCTTCACTGACCCAAAAATAAGTTCAACCCTGTATGTGTGTAAACAATAGATAAGTGCGAAAAAATGGTCATTTTTGACAAACTTTTTTTTATGCCAATCGATTCTGTTTCTGTTCAAGATCAACAAAAAATCTACTTGGATTTTTCTCTACTCTTATAGTATGTTAAAAAGACGCGGAAGATGACCTAAAAAAATGTACTTGGTTTTTGGCGGAATTACCCCTGAAGCCAGATCTCCTATTCTAGTAGTACTTACAGTTTGAGAGTAAATCGTCTATGACAGACGGCCATGACGAATCTATAAGGTTTCCGTTTTTGTCATTTTGGCTACATTATGGACACTTTAAATCGTCTTATTAATTTTTTTTAATGAATTATAGAATTAATGGACGATTTATTGTTTTAGAGCAAGCGATCCTACTAATGAAACGCAGTCAACGAGTCTACCCCATTAAATGGGGCAACGGAATTCCTCTGGCAAATGAAACCGCCTCAGACAATGTGTAAGGACACAGCTTTCTGCTAGTCATCGATTTCTAAGAATGAACCGAACAAAAGTACAATAAGATTTAATAATAATCATACAGTATATTATGATCATCCTCCAGCTCCTCATCAAACCCGCACTATTACACCATACAGTAGTTTTGTCACCAAAGGCATACTAAACTTCAGCTCAATTGGGCCTATAGATACCTTTCAATTCTTCATCAGGTCAGGTTCATCTATTGTATTGTTATCGAAGTTAAGTAAGCATACTTCTCCTCTCACCACAATCGGCCCACCAAAATCTGGTTCAATTAATCGTTGCAATATTTGTAAGCATACGTACATAACGTAGGCACAGCTACAAAAGTCGGTATGTGTTTTTTTTTGGTTTTTGGATTTTAACGCCATTTTGAACCTTTCTAGAAGACTATCTATGTATATCTATGTTCAGGATTTATGAAATTTATCATCATATCATCAGCCTATGATAGTCTACTGCTGGACTTAGGCCTCTCCTTTTACTTACGCGTGTGGACGCATAAGGAAGCAAATGCCCATAATCGCCACGCTGGGCAAGCGGATTGGCGATCGCAGTAATGTGTCCACTATGATGACGCTGCTGCCCATCATCAATCTTTTATCAAATAATGGTCAGTGACACTTCAATCCTTTAGTCGACTCTTACGACACCCGCAGGAGGAGTTGGGGTGGTGACAAATGTATTCTTATTGTCGTCACCACACGGCCAATGAATTAGCGGGTTGGATTCCCGATTCGAATGTAGCGGGTTCGATTCCCGGTTTAACCATGAAATAATTCAAAATGCAATTCAACTTGTTTTTGTAAATCGAAATAATGTCTTCTTTCAGTAAGATGTTCATTTACAATAATTAAGGTATTTTTTCTCCGACCTCGCGATATTTTTTTTTCATACAATTGTTTTTCAAAAAAAAAATGAATGCTGTTTTATTTACTTTTAAAAATAAAAGGAATCTTTTTTCAGTAAAATATGCTGAGGTCAGTGCGGCTAAGTCCGGCATATTTTATTTTGAAGGAAAGTCCGTCATATGCGTCTTATACTGTTCAATTAGGATCGGAAATCAGTTGGTGGACGGACTTTCCTGATAGACGGTCTTATCCGCATTGACCTTATCTATGATATTTAAGGTACTTTCCCTCCATGTGGCGTCGCCGTGGGACGCCCTGTATGATCAGCACATACGAGTACAGGCTGCTCGCGAGCATTGCGAGTTACGACATATTTTAATGCTGTATTCCTAGCCATATTTAGAGTGAAAGAGTCTTTAATGTTATATGAAATTTCCTGGATTCGGCATGGATTAGAGATAATCAACCCTTTTTCGAATAAGTTCGAGTTGTGATAATACTGATAATAAATACTCAAATATTTAATGCCCTCGCTGGGATTTGAACCCGGATCTTCCAGCATCGTAAGCACATTCACTACTAAGTAGGCTACGGAGAAGGCTGACTAATAATATAACTTATCTGACTCTTTTATTATAGGAACCAGGAGCTGCCAGAGGAAGAGCATGAATTTATTATAGAGAAAGGTACTAGTCATGTAAATAGTCCAATTACAGGGCGACGGATAATTAATGTACAATATTTTCTGGATCAATTAGCTAAGATCAATGATCATGGCCCATAATTTGGATGTATTTTTTCTTATATGAATTAAATCTGAAAAATTAAAGGGATTGCACTCGAAATTCAATTTTCAGTGTGAAATGTGCAAGAGAAATTTAATGTCAGTTCTGATGAACGCTGCGATGATAGTATGGATGTAAACCATAAAGATGTTTCAGCTATGATGTCTATGGGATCAGGATTTTCTCATTAGGAAGTGCTTACTTCTAAATTTAAAATGCCTGGCCTTACTCCTAAATTATATTTGGCAACTCAAAACACAGTTTGAGAGTGGTGAGAAAGAGTAGCAGCATATTGTATTTCCAATGCCGCCAAAAAAAACAGACTGCAATAATATCTCAACGAAATGTTATTTTTTTAAGTAGGTAGTAACACTACGATGTACCTATATAAAGTTAAATATTTGATCCCATATACCACAGAAAAAATATCGATGCTTACCAACGCCAGAGGTGGAATTTGAACCCAACGTCCTCAGCTTTCGTGGCTGATGCTTAAACCACTGGAGTGGCCGAGTGTGGCTCCAAATCCCACCTCTGGCGTTGGTAAATTTCGATATTGTTAATTTAGTACCTATATTATGACATCAAATATTTAAATTAGTGAATGTCATAATTTTTTTAGGATCTACTTTTTTCTTTTAACTGTAATTCTTCAATTTACAGTTGTAATTGTGTATAATAAATAATAAAAGTCTTAATGTTTTACCTATGTGCATTTTTATTTTTATAATTAATGCAATTTAATTTATTAAAATAAGCTCCCTAAAACCTGATAACTGCTGGTAAGTCACATAATAATTATACAGATGTAATGCATAACTCCATTCGTTTGCCTTTTCATGGAAACTACTTCACAAAACATTACACCGAAGCGAATTCTGTAAATGTCAAATTAGTATGGACTCGCAAATATGCGTCGTTGGCACTGTGCATGTGCAATCGTTGGTGGACTCTTGTGCGTTTGACGCACACAGCAGTGGGATAGTTGAATGTCTACGCTTCATAAAAGCTGGTGGTAGTGAATACTTAGGGCCTATATTCAACAGTATCGTGTTCCGATCAGAAAAAATAGTTTTTTTTTTTATTATAGTGGACTAATGGCTTGCCTTACAACCAGTTGGTCAAACAGGCATACTCTCGAACCAAGTCAATTTTGTTCTTCCGCGGATTATTTTCTCTTACTATTTCCTAATCAGAATACGATGCTGTACAGTCGCCATCTGATATAGCAGAGCGGCCAGGGTACTCATAAATATCTGAGCAGGCCTCTATTGGCATGCTCAGATATTTTTGAGTGCCGTGGTCGCTCGGATATATCTGATGGTGACTGTAACAAATTGATTGATCTGTATTGAAAATCCATTTTCAGAACAGATTTTTGCCGCACTAGTGCGAGAACTATTATATACCTATAAAAATATTTTTCATCACACTTGCTGTCTAAGCGCGCCATTGCTTGCGCGCGTAGCTGGAGTAATAGAAAAATGAAATTCCCTAGGGAGTAATATAAATGCCAGTACGTCATTTAATAATATTATGTCTTAAAACTTATTTTTTGGTTGGCAAGTGTGATGAAAAACATTGTATGCATCACGGTCGGTAAGCGGAATACTAATTCGAGTCATAAAAGCCCTCCGCCTAATAGCGTCGGGCTTCTAACACTCTCGTTAGTAATTCCGTACTTACCTCCCTTGATGCACAATGTACTATTACACGCATTGGTTACAAGCCCGATATATTAAATCTGTCTTTTGCATTGCATTGAGACGACTCGAAAAGACAAGGACAGTCTTATAAAATCTATCCCTCTCTATCTTTTTTACCATCTAGTACTTTGACAAGTGTAATTTTTCAAAAGAGGTAGTGATAAATTACAAACTCGGCCGCTTTCATTAAAAAAATCACCAAGGGTCAATGACCCCGCTCGGTAAAATGAGGTAGTGTGCGTGAAGTGCGCGTGTGTGCGAAATGGGGAAATTTGACAGAATCTGTAAAATTTCCCACATCTATCCGACCCTTAAAGTTAGTTAACATATGCGAGTTTATCCGTTTTCATAGTCTTAACTTACATTTAATTTATTCTAATTATTAATTGGTAGATATCTACATATAGAACAAATAAAGTTTTAGCAGTGCAGCACAGACATACATCGTCGCAAGCCTGCTATTACGGCCACATCTCAAAATATACTCATATGGTAAAAGTTACCATATTTTCCTGCAAAACAGCCACATTGGGTCATAACGGAAGAATAGCGCTGTCTTACCCAACTACTTGCTGAGTTGTGACCCTTTTGTAGCAAGCTGTTATTGTGTGCTTATTCGTTAATTGGCTATGTAAAGTTTTCTGAAGGGATAAAAATTCCGTTTTCCCTGGATAGCCGTCGTCTTAAGGTTCAAGAAAATGCGGCTCTTTTATTTTTATGTCCTATAAATGGTTAATAATCTTTTTTAAGTGAGTGAGATGACATTTGTGCAGTTTTATGGATGAACAGATCGCAATATTTTCGTCCGCAACAAGTACAATGAAATAGAAAAAAATGAATGAATGACACGAGTGAAATTGACGTTGACAGATTTTTTTTCTATTTCATTGTACCTACTATACGTAATGGCGGACGAACGAATTAGGCTCTATTTTAAATCTAACTAATTTACTTAACCTAACCTATATCTACGATTGGCCCTTGTGACATTGTACCGAGGATGCTGGCGGCATTTCCTCGCTGTATCGCAATACTGATGCGTTGTGCGAGGAAGTTGCCAGCACTTCGGTCTTTAGTTACGTCAACCAGACGTTTCGCGATCTCAGCAAACAATTTGCGTGCGCTGGGGCCCACGAACCTAAAGTTTCTACGCCGTTAATTGTACGTCTGTCCACTGTGCTTGCTTTGAACAAATGTTATATCATTTCACATCTTCTTTAAATAGTACATTACGACACAAGTGCGAAAAACTCGTGTCGATTTAAAACATCGCCACTTGTTTCGAATTTCATTTTTGCACGTCTCTCGTACGACGTTTTTCTCGCTCTAGTGCGAGAAGTGGCTCATTTTACGTCAGGTCCAAGGTCGTCAGGCCACTTCGGAGGGCCATCTGTACTTAAAAACGTCGTAAGAGACACGTGCAAAAAGAAAATTCGTAACTCGTGTCGATTTAAAACACTCCCTTCGGTCGTGTTTTAAAACATCGCCACTCGTTTTCGATATCCTGGTTTTCGCACTTGTGTCGTAATGTACTATTTTAAATATAGCAGACACGCGACATTTTTTCATGTCTCGCCATTTTCGTATCCCCCATAACGTGTGTGTAATCAAACGCGCTTAATTCCGAGTTGACAAAAAACGTGACGCAGCCAGATTGCTCGTCAGAACAATGCCTCGAAAGACAATGGCTAAATATTTCAGTGGCTTTTCATTCCCCAATGAAACGTCTCGTTGTCATGCGGACACTATTTCAACTTTACAACAGTCACGATCAGATATATAAACGGCTACGGTGCTCAAAAATATCTGAGCATACACTCTAAAGGTGCATTTAGACCAAACGTGCATTCGCTCATTCTATCCCCCACTCTAGGAAATTCGTTTGTTACACAAAACGTGATTTGTCGAAATTAGTTGATTTCGTAGAGTGGGGGACAGAATGAGTGAATGCTCGTTTGGTCTAATACTAAATGTACCTTTTTCTCTCTCGCCATGCCCATGGCAAATCTTCCTTCAACAGCCTCTCAACACCGTCCCCAAATGACGGTGCAACGACCGTCCCACCCTTGAGGGATGCGACCCGGCCACAGCTGCAGTAGCGGAAACGCGGGAGCAGCCACACATACTCCAGGAGGAGTATCGTTTGTATATTCAGTTCAGTTCATGATAATAAACGTTTCTGTCAAATTTACGCTAAAGAAGGTAAAGTTGAACTTTGCTTGATTAGAAGGTACCGCTTGGCAGGAGTGGCTGATGATCTTTCTTCAACACTTGACTTTGAAAAGGTTGAAGTTTGTAGAATACGGGGTGGAAAGGGACGACGTTCCTTCCCGCTACCGACCGAGTCTACCAATCATTGCGATGAACTTTCAGTATGGGACCAACATCGAAAGCGTACATGGAAAATTGACTTTTCCATATTATTGAACTCTAATCACCCACTTTGTATGAGGAGTTAATTTTTTTTAAATATTTCGATGTTGGTCCCATACTGAAAGTTCATGGTAATCGTTGGTAGACTCTATCCGTAGCGGGAAGGAACGTCGTCCCTTTCCACCCTGTATAGTAAAACAATCATACTATCCCCAAAATTGAATCCTGACCCACTATAAAACATTATCATAGTCACGTTGACATGGTTTTATGATGGGTAAAGCCGCGTTTTTACTTAGTGTTCTGAGCGAGCATTTGCTTGTTTGTGGGATGACGAACGAACATTTTGCTATGTGAATTATGGTTTTCATCTGCCCAAGAACGAATGGTCGCTCAGAACAATAAGTGAAAACGCGGCTTAAGGGTTCCATTTTGTTGATAGTAACTACATAATTATTAATTGCCAAAAATATCTTTCTCCGTGTGGTGACGGCAGTAAGAATACATTTGTCACCACCCCAACTCCTCTTTCGGGTGTCGTAAGAGTCGACTAAGAGATTGAAATGTTACTGACCACTATTTGATAAAAGATTGATGATGGGCAGCAGCGTCATCATAGTGGACACATTACTGCGATCGCCAATCCGCTTGCCCAGCGTGGCGATTGCGTCTATACGCATAGTAAATAGGACAGCCTACGTTCAGCAGTGGACTATCATAGGCTGATGATGATGATGATGATGAAAAAATATATTGGATTAATGACCTTAAACTTTAAAATTTAAAGTCCAACCAAAGCGGGTTGAATAAAGGTTACAATACAGGATTTTTATTCACCGGCCAAATGAGGGTTTTCTCGAAAACGAATGCAAGAAACACAATTATCTAGCCCCGAAGAAAAACTAACTAGAAGGTATTTTTTTTATTTCATTTTATTAATGAAATAAAACTATGAAAACGGATAAACTCGCGTATATTAACTAATTTTAACTTCATTCCGACGTTTCGAACACTTTACAGGGTTCGTGGTCTGCGGATGACTGACAATGGAGGAAATTTGATAGATCTACCTCCATCAAAATAAGAAAGATAAGTACAAAACTACCCACCAAAGAAAAAATTACTAAACCACAGACAATAAATTTTAAGGGTGGATGTACATACAAAATTATGTATGTACATCCACCCTTAACACCCATACAAAATTATGTATGTTATAAATTATGTATGTAATTATGTATTTGGCGGTGGTGACCATTCCCCCCCTTTTTTAGTACTGGCAACATTTTTTCAAAATTATTTTAAATTTCCTTATTAATCAAAATTGTATGTTTTGGTTTAATGCATGATGATCTTAAGATGTACTACAAATGTTTTTTGAAAAGAGTTGTCCCGCTGAGTTTCTTGCCGGTCCCAATTAAGGGATACCTTCCTAACAATACAATCATACAAAGGAAGGAAATACTTCTCAGGCAGTGGCGTAGGGATAGAACCGGCGTAGATTATTTATTTTGTCTCTTGTCTTCATTCTGAAAATATTTGTAATGAATAACTAGCTTAATTTGCAAATTTTGTATGTACATCCACCCTTAAAATTTATTGTCTGTAGTTTAGTAATTTTTTCTTTGGTGGGTAGTTTTGTACTTATCTTTCTTATTTTGATGGAGGTAGATCTATCAAATTTCCTCCATTGTCAGTCATCCGCAGACCACGAACCCTGTAAAGTGTTCGAAACGTCGGAATGAAGTTAAAATTAGTTAATATACGCGAGTTTATCCGTTTTCATAGTTTTATTTCATGAGTAATCCTCGCGGTAACCGAAGAAAATATCATTTTATTAACTCATACAAAACATTTAAGAGCGTCATTTCAGAAAACTCATTGTTCATTCTAAGGTCATATTGATGAACTCTTACTAGGAGCATTCCATGAAAACATCTACTTTTTTGTCGCTTACGTGTCTCTATGGTAGCTACCCTAATAAAATATGCTAGATGCTAGGAAACACTGTCAATCTTAAAGCCTAGGTATGTTATTATTATACCATAACTCAGCTTACTAATTTATTTTTTCAAAAGTGTTGAAAAGACAGTTTCGCTTACGACATGTTTTCATGGAATGCTCCACTATCGGTCTGACATCCGATTCGAGGCAAAAATTCTGATGTTTCATACAAACCCTTCCTGAGATATTAGTAGACGGAAATTTTTGAAACGCTCGAATTTTATCTCGAATCGGATGTCGGATATAAAATCATCCTATATATCCTACACACTATTTAATAATTCAGTATACTGAAAGAGCAACTCAACACCAGTGAGTGCAGGTGGTGATGTGTAAGTGTAACTAGTGGCGGTCACTTTGTGCGACGCGTCACCCCTAGAGGTTTAGAACTGATTCACGGCGCGGGTCCATTGCACGATATCAATTATTGTAATGTATAAACTGTATAAACGACTTTACACCCGGGCACCGCGGATTCCGTAACAATAATGAGCGTATAAATTCGTGCCTCATGCAACTCGAGTGTCTACGGACGGAGCACTACTTACTATCTCAGAAGAATTTCGTGTTGTGTTGATAGCGACTTCTAATGTCTTGTATTTGAGTCAGTGACGGGAGATATGTTATTGCGAAATGATTTTTCTCATCCTCAAACCAAACAGGATTGCTATGGTTGTTTTTAGGGTTCCGTAGCCAAAATGGCAAAAACGGAACCCTTATAGATTCGTCATGTCCGTCTGTCCGTCTGTCCGTCTGTCCGTCTGTCACAGCCGATTTTTTCGGAAACTATAAATGCTACAGTAATTTGGTAAGGATATGTGTTGTATGAACCGCTACAGGATTATGATACTAAATTGTAAAAAAAACCATTGGGGTGGGGGCCCTCCATACATGTAACTGAGGGATAAAAAATTTTTTTTAGTTGTATATAAGCGTGTGGGGTATTAATAGAAAGGTCTTTGAAAATGATATGAAGGTTTATAAATCTCATTTTTATTTAAGCAAATCGTTTTCGAGATATCAGCTCTCAAAGTCTGAAAATGTGTCCCCCCCCCTCTATTTTTTAAACTACGCAATATAAAATTCTAAAAAAAATATATGTTATGCACATTAATAAACTCTATCAACGATTTTTGGTTTGATTAAATTATCTCCTATAGTTTTTGAGGTAGGTTGATTTAACTGTATTTTTTTAATAATAAATTGATAATGGTACGGAACCCTTAGCGCGCGAGTCCGACTCGCACTTTGCCGGTTTTTTTTTTCTTTCCTCGTATTTGCCTCTTTCTATGGTGAGTTGGATTTCGTTAGATGGAGCCACCGGATTCTCTTCATTACTCTTTGGACTGGTCCGCGTTTTGTTTCAGTGGATGTTCCGATTCGTGCACTGGCAACCCTGCGGCGGCATCAGAAATGCAGACCGTCATGTTAATAGATCTTTTTTGTAGCAAAGAACGCGGACATCGCGTTCCCTTATTTTGGGTTTTATACGGGCCAATACCGTTTCTCCGGGTAAGTGGTTATTGAAATCCGCCTGAGAGCACCGTGAACGCCATCATATATCGGAGCGGCTTGGTTGCTCACAATTATCTAAACAGACGATGTGTCAAAATTATGGGCCATACCATCCGGCATTTCCCGTACCGTATAACAATGGATACCTACAGCACTTGCACGCTCCACACGACCAGTCTTACGTCTTTGTACCAATACCTGCATATTCCAACTCGCGGTCTATACATAAACGCTATCTTCTAACCTTTACACACTTAACTCTACCACTACTAACAATTACTATGAACCCTATTTCAAGCGCGATAAGGGTTTAGCAAAAGGTAGAAGTTAAGATGGTAAAGATGCAAAGGTGGGCAGCGGTCGCCTGAAATATTAGCGCGTTACTAAAGACTGCATTTTAGGCGACATTGGGATTCAAGTGATAGTGCTTTGGCGCTTGAAGGAGAATTTTCTATTGAGCTGAGAGGTTGAACGTGCGAGCTACTTGCTTTGCCAGTGCACTTGCTTTATTAAAATTGAATATTAGACTAGATGCTTGTGAGTTCGGACTTATACACGTATTGCCGTATGTCTAGCTTCATCATCATCATCATCATATCAGCCGAAAGACGTCCACTGCTGAACATAGGCCTCCCCCAAAGATTGCCACAATGACCGGTCCTGCGCCACCCGCATCCAGCGGACTCCTGCGACCTTCACCAGGTCATCGGTCCACCTTGTGGGGGGCCTACCCACGCTACGCCTTCCGGTACGTCATGTCTAGCTTAATAGTACTCAACTATAAATCGAAATGTATGCATTATTTTCATATGTTGTAGAGGATTTAGAGAATATCAAAATGACAATAGTTTATGGGTGAATCAACTTTTTCTGTCTGTTATTACTATGGTTACAGTCACTTGAGTCACGTTTGTTTTAAGCAAAACTATGCTACTTAAACTACGCTAACATGCATGTAGTATTTCTAGGTGGCTCCTTAATTATAGGGCTTATTAACACCAGAAAAATGCAAGTTTATTCTTCTTTACTAAAAAGACATTTTCGAAAGACCATATTTTTTTCGTGAATTCAAGATTGGAGCTATTGTTAAAGCTGCTCAGGATGACTTAAACCTATCGGGTGTCACTTCAGTGGTTCTCTGACTTCTCAATGTGCAGTGATGAGTGAGAAATCTTGTATACGAATCAGAATATAAAAAAAAAATAGTACATTACGACACAAATGCGAAAAACATGAAATTCGAAACGAGTGGCGATGTTTTAAAACACGACTGACAGGGAGTGTTTTAAATCGACACGAGTTACGAATTTCGTTTTTGCACGTGTCTCGTACGACGTTTTTTAGTACAGATGGCCCTCCGAAGTTTTAGACCTGACGTAAAATGACACACTTCATGCACTAGAACCTAAAAAAGGCACTATCCGGACTAAAAAAGCATTATCATCATCATTTCAGCCATAAGACTTCCACTCGAACACTTTTAGACCCCATCGGTCATCTACTCTGCTAAAAAAATACACATCAGGTGTTTATATATTTGACTCAATAAGAATATAGCTGGTTTGTTTATGTTACCCACCGTGAATATGAAAATCAGAAATTTTATTTATGTTTGCCACGTTAGGCTTAAGTGGACAGACAGATACAAATTCGGATTTTAATTTTTTTGGAGCATTTCTGGTGGAATCAGGTTCTGTTTACATGTGGGAGCAGTATTGGAGGGTATAGTATATGGGAAAAACAGTAACACTCGTTAACTGTACCTGGTGGACCATATTCATCATCATATCACCCTAAAGACGCCACTGCTGAACATGGGCAACCCCCAAATATTGCCACAAAGACCGGTACTGCGCCATCCGCCTCCAGCGGACTCCTGTGACCTTCACCAGGTCATCAGTCCACCTTGTGGGGTACCCACGCTGCGCCTTCCGGTACGTAGCCGCCACACGAGAACCTTTCCGCCCCAATGGCCATCGTTTCTACGTACAATGTGCTGGATATTATCCTCTTATTACAAGTGGCATAAAATTTACTGATGTGCAGCAGTATGGGTACGTAACAATCATACTATCAAAGAAACGTTTCAAATGTTACCATGTAACCCTACTCACACGAACATAGCGAACCAATGAAGTGTATATATATAAACGGTGACGAGCGACGGACTAAGGATGGCAGATTGTACTCGCCACCCGCCCGCTTAAGGGGCAGCATTCTCTTATAATAAAAATATTTACTTTTGTTGATATATTCGGTGTCGAGACACTGGGCAAAAGCCTATTTATCGCCAATTGGCCCTATGGCTACCTTACTTTACTCAATAAAAACAACTGAACAATTAGTTTTATTTACCTTACATTGGTACATAAGACTAAGCTGATATAATTATTTATATTATTGGTATGATTTGTAACAGGGCATTTGACTTGGGCTAGTGACAAAGCGTTCAGGATTATTGTCTCATAATACAGATTATTTCATCAATAAGAAGAACACACACACATTCAAACCATTAATTTGATGTAACATAGAGGTAGACAACAAGCGTGAGCAATTCTGGAACAGAAAATAAAACATAGTAAATACAGAGATGCCCTCGCTAGAATTTCTTGATACTACAGCTACCTCTCTCTTTGTGCTACAAAAGTCTTTATTTCAAACAATTTCACTGTTCGACCCATGACCTTCGTTTTTTTTTTGACGAAAACCTCGTACATCACGTATGTAGGATTAACGTTGAAAATGTTGGAAAAAATCAATTCGTTTTATTTCCGTGTGGCTTTTACAGAAATAAACAATGTCACTGTCACTCCTTTCCATCTATTTGAATTGTCTTTTCCTCGATGACATCGCGTTCTCCAGGTATAAGGTATACAATTAGATCTAATTCACATTGGTTTATAGTTGAAAATGAAAGTGGAAAATTCCATTGATTTTTTTCCAAAACAATCGGAATAAACGAGCTGTTTGCCAAGAAACGGGATTTAATCCGAAAATTATAAACGCTATGTAGGATTCAGCTCGATGTCTTAGCTGTCAATGGTGTCATTGGGAGGACTGTACTTAGGGCTTCCCAAATGGCTAATAAATTTACAGCTACACTCCGTCTGAACTTAGAAAACGCTTCGGAACACACGGATGTTATACTGCTGTCCTAGTTTATCGTATGTCGTCGTTTTAGCCCGAGCCTTTCGTCTCTTTCTTGGACCCGAAGGATTTTCTAAGTTCAAAAATTTAAACGGAGTGTACGCTGGCACTCGAGTGCACGGGCGACGCGAGGCAGTTTATATGTGAGAACGTCCCCTTAAGTGAAGTTGCAGCGGATCCAAGACGGACGGGGGCAGGTAAAGGGGTCAAACGTCATCGATCGAGGGTGGGGGTGACGCGATCATTCCGCTGGAGCATTTTACACGGGATCGTATGATGGCTGCTTAGCTCCTGTCTTCCAATCGGAGTGTTTTCACCACGACCGTTGCAATGAATTATGGTAACAGTTAAATAAAAAGCATTGCATGCAAAATTTTACAATACTTCCATTTTTGGAATCAGGGAACGAAAATTGACATAATATAATGTTCTACCAAATATACTAATACATTAAATAGGTACTTTTGGATACGTCGGTTTTTGTGACTAGTAAAAATGCACTTTTTAACTTAATTTGTTTCAGAATCTATTCCAGAACTGTACTTCCATTATCTTCGTATGACCTTGAACTGAGCTTTGTATACTAACCTTTTAAATTATGGCTACGAAGAATAATTTTAAATGTCAGCAACCAAAATAAAGAAGGTAGATAGATGTACTAATTACTAATAAAACCAAAAGGACCTACTAATTACTAAAGGACACACGGTTGAAAGTACATTGAAGCTATTTCGACTTTCGAACGTTTTGATTTTCTCTGTACAATAACAGAAACTTATGTACTTTAGCACTTTATTATCAACAGAATACAGAAATTCTACAAACCCAATCAAAGAAAGAATCTCAACGGAAACTGTGCCAAAGTTTGAGGAGATACGGGCGTTTTGAACTCATTTTCATATTTCGATCGTCCGGGCAAAACAAATCCACAACTCACGGTAATGCCGTGCAGCGGGAGCACTTTCTTAGGAATGCTAGAAGTGGCTCAGATAAAGACGAGTAATACATACAAATCATGGGACATTCTTACGTAAATTGACCCAATCATACTGCCAAGGAGTGGATTTCCTTGCCGGCATCTACGGGTGGAAAGGGACGACGTTCCTTTCCGCTACCGACCGAGTCTACGAACCATTACGATAAACTTTCAGTATGGGACCAACATCGAAAAATTAAAAAAAAAAACCCCTCATACAAAGTGAGTGATTAGTAAGAGTTCAATAGTATGGAAAAGTCAATTCTCCATGTACGCTTTTGATGTTGGTCCCATACTGAAAGTTCATCGTAATGGTTGGTAGACTCGGTTGGTAGCGAGAAGGAACGTCGTCCCTTTCCACCCTGTATATTTCCAAGTTCATAATATATTGAAACTTAAATTCCATATTTTGTTTATAGGTAATAAAAAGTCATAATATTAAGAATAAAATGGTTTGGTATGGTACAAACAAACAAACAAAAATTAAATTGAAAACTACGGGAGCTGTAGACCAGACTACAACTGGGCTTACCATGGAGCTGCATCCAGTATTTTTGGAAAGAATAGCGTCCGCATATAACCCGTCCGCCTTCAAGTCAAGGGTGAACAGGCACCTTCTGTACGAACTCGCTCCATCGTAGGCCGCGTCTATGTAAATAAAAAAATAAGTACCAATTGAAATAAACCGCTTGTCCAGCGTTGCGATTATGGGCATTTGCCTTCTTTTCTGTGGGTGTGGTAAGAGTCGACTAATGGATTGAAGTGTCATTTATTGAAGATTGATGATGGGCAGCAGCATCATAGTAAACACAGCGATCGTCAACCGCTTGCCCAGCGTGACGCTTATGGGCATTTACCTCCTAATGCATCCATACGTTTGGTTAATAGGGGAGGCCTACGTACAGCAGTACACACTGTGGCAGCCCATGGTAATCACACAGCCGTAAAGCTAGCCAGTTAGGCAATCCTTCCTCAAGGATCTAAGCAACGAACTGACTCGTCGCCCTAAGCCAACGGTTTTCTTCGTCTTTAAGCAAATCATCAGTCAATTTCATCTGGATGCGTATGCCGTGTAGTGACAGTAAGAATACATTTGTCCTCATATCCAACTCCTTCCGCGGGTGTCGTAAGAGTCGCCTAAGGGATCGCAGTGTCACTGAGCATTTATTTATCGAAGATTGATGATGGGCAGGAGTATGCTCCTAGTGGCGACACTTCTGCGCATTCTTATGGACATTTATCTCTTAATGCGTCCATATGCATAGGGTAAGAAAGAGGCCATTGTCATAGGTTGATGATGTGCGTAGGCGACACTCAAGAATGGTTCTGCCCCATCGGATTCTCTCTGGCTTATCTTGCAAAACAACAATTCTTTGTACAAGTATTTACTGCCCCTTAGTGCAACCGGATCATAAAATTCTATCGCCGGACCCGTCCGTCTGCATATACTGCATTCTGCATTCAGCTGTTTACTTTTGTTATAAATTGTATACTAAATGGAGGTTTATTTTTATATAAATCTTACCAAAGAGAGGATATTATCTTTTAAGCTCTGTTTTTCGTCATCATCATCATCGGTGCGTGGTCAGCACTCAAGAACCTACCATCTTACCGCCTTATAAACGTTTGCTAACTTAACATGTCGCTAAGTTTTATTTGTCCTTTTCGGTCTTATCAATATGTTCACTGTGAAAGGGACAAACAATAATTAGCGGCTTGTTAAATTGCGGCGTTTATGAATATGGGGATTAATTGACTGCTGTTGTTGTTTTTCTGGTAATTTTTTCCGCAACTCGACATCGTACCGTCGTACGTGCCTATTTTGCGTAGTCCCAACGCTGGCTCGGTATTTGTTGGGGACTTCACATGCACATTTGCATTTCTTCGCAGGTGTATGCAGGTTCCCTCACGATGTTTTCCTTCACCGTAAAGCACTTGTGAGTATTAAATAATATTTCGTACATAAGTTTTTGATAATTGACTGTGGACATTATTGTAATTGTCAATCGGCTGGCCCAGCGTGGCGATTAGGGGCATTATCTCTGAACGCATACGTTATAGTTACAGCCGATAGCAGAAGCCTATGTCCAGCAGTGGACTGAAAAAGGTTGACGATGAAGCAAAAAGTAACTTAAAATCCATGTTTTTTTTAGGATATCCTGGTCTAGAAATTACGTAGATATAGAAGAGATAAAATAATAAAAAAATTATTACTTACCTATTGATCTAGATTTGCGATATTTTTTCTGGCAAATGCTGTTAACTTAGAATTGAAAAATCAGTCCAAAATTACGTTTCAGCCACGAAAGTGGCAATAAAGTAGTCAGTCACAAATAAGTCGAGAGAACGTCGCTGAAACGTTATCGCGACTGTACGTCGCCGTTATCTGACTGTACCGCGGCAGGGCGCGGATGAAATGAAATGAAATGAAATGAAATGAAATTACCCCGCTGTCGCGTATATTGCAAACCATACAAATCTTACGAAGAGGGGATAGATAAAAAAAACAATCAAGTTCCACGGTAGGATCAATTAATGCTTATGTCGTGGGCTACTAAATTATAAATTCGATAAATGTAGGCAGGGACAGGAACAGTTATTTTCTCCATACAAAAAGAACGGTTATTTGTTCGTTCGAAAAATATCGAGCAGTACGTAAAGAGCTACGAACAAATAAAACATGGAAGCCGCACGCCATACTAAATTGCTATTTAAAGACGGCCCTGAATTTTTTTTGATAAAATGTCACCCCCTCTTCAATGCATCACGGTACCTAATGAATTTCAATATACATATAAAAACATAAACCGCCATTTAAAAATAGTTGTGATTGGTCCGTCAAAGTTTTGATTGGTTATATTCTATAAAAACATTTGTCAAAGGATGATTTTTTTATTTTTCTGTAATCCTGTAGTGAGGGGTATCTTTTGAACCGGTTAAAAATAATTGGGGTCTCAAAAGAAAGTTTTTGTCTAAAGTCAATACCTATTTTCAGAGATAACAGCCCCAGAATAAAAAAAATGTGTCCCCCTTCTAACTTTTGATCCGTGGGTCAAAAAAATATAACAAAAAATCATAAATAAGCTTATGTAATACTTAAAAATAAAACTATTTCGAACATAATCGGTCCATCCATTTTTAATAAACTACGGAACCCTACACTGAGCATGGCCCGACATGCTCTTGGCCGGTGTTTTCATGTAAGAACTGCGGTTGTTCATAAACCATTATCCAATCACCAAACTGCCTTCCAGACACCAGCTAAAATCAGAACCGAGTGCTACTGTCAGTTAGAACTTCTCATTTTGATCTCGTTTAGACATTTCATCATCAGCCTATGATAGTCCACTGCTGGACGTAGGCCTCTCCTATTAACTATGCGTATAGACGCATTAGGAGGTAAATGCCCATAATCGCCAAGCTGGGCAAGCGGATTGGCCATCGCAGTAATGTGTCCACTATGATGACGCTGCTGCCCATCATCAATCTTTAATCAAATATGGTCCATGACACTTCAATCCCTTAGTCGACTCTTACGACACCCGCAGGAGGAGTTGGGGTGGTGACAAATGTATTCTTGCTGCCGTCACCACACGGCCAAATTTATAGGTAACAAACACAAATTTTAGACATTTATTTATAGGTAATTTGTACTACGTTGGTGGCAAACAAGCATACGGCCCGCCTGATGGAAAGCAGTCACCGTAGCCTATGGGCGCCTGCAACTTCAGGGTGTCACATGCGCGTTGCCGACCCAATAAAAATAACGTTGGCACAACAAAGTGGCTCCACTCCACCTGATCGTAAGTGAAAAGTAGAGCCCAAATCGCGGCGGCAACGAACAGGAGACAATCAGTAACCTGTTAGTTGCCACCGCCTTGCTGGCCCGCTAGATGCTGGTAATTTCACCAGAGTTGAGGTGAATGATTATACACACATCGTCGGGTGAGAATGCAATTGTGCTATACGCCACTTGCCTTGGTTTAGAGGAGAGCGAAAAGAAACAAAAAAAAATATTTCTTCGAATGTCTTATAATTTTGCAATATTTAACTTAACTGATACTTTAGTATATTAATTTACTATTTTTTGTTATATACAATTAATGTTTAACATATAATAGTCATGAGATATAAGTAGTTTTACAATTGCCATATCCATTTTGGTAAGAAAATGTTTAACTTGCTATGTATGATATGACACAAAGTTATGGATGTGTCACAAAATGTCAGTGCAATGTCAGGAAAGGTAGACATTAAAAGCAATTGTTTATACAAATAAAAGTTATTTTACGACTACATTTATTTCAAGTCAAGACGATAATTAATCTCGAATATGGAGACCTAATTATTCACGTGAATATGGTGCCAATATTGATTTCCAATATTTATGTGAATCATTTTTTTACTTTTTGTAAATAGGTATAATCTATTCTATGAGGTGACCTTCTCTATTTTGTGAAATGATAAGCTTTTTAACGATATCTAGTGCTAATGTAAAAAAAAATCGATGAGAACAGCTTATAATACGTTTACTAATGAATGACATATTAACGTTATTATTTCTTATCAACTAATAATATTACGGTACCTAAATACACGATTACACGCTCTATAAATTAGAAGACATGTCATATAATATGTACTTCAGGAATAGTGACCGAGGCCTCCTGTGGCCAGGACTTAAATGGCATGGCAGGAAAGCAGGAGGTCGCTGGATCGATTCCAGTCTTGGCCTACTACCGCGAACTCCGAAATTCGCAAATTTCGAGGATTTGTCCCGTTCACATCAACGAAGGCGTCATTAGAGTGATAGAGTGATAGAGAAAATCCCCGAAATTTTCGGATTACGAAGTTCGCAGTAGGGCCGCTGCTCATAGGGGGTTCGGTCACTTTTTCTGTAGTATAATTATGTCATTTTATGGTTAGGTACTCGTAATTATAAATATTATGTATTTATACCACCAACTTATTAAGATAAAAGCTTGAAGTATGAATGACACAAATCATTATAAATCAAACCTACCTTCTTTATTGTCATTTATCAAAAGAGAGGGTAGATAAAAAAGTATCGAATCGATACAATCAAATCGATTAATGGATTATGTCACAAAAATGTTGATCGGTTAGTCGCTTGGCACACTGATCAATAGCTGTTAACCGTAAATTTGTGTCATGTCCGGACATGGCACAATTTTGTAATCACTATTTATTGCGGTTTGAGGATATGGCACAAAAATATATGTTTTTTTAAAATATAAAATAAGAATTTTCAAAAATCGATTACTGTTATGAACTACAAAAAAAAAATGCTATCAAGAACCATTAAAAACCGATTTTGCTTGAAAACGGATATGGCACAATTGCATTCTCACCCGACGACATCCAAATGAAGTACTAATTGCAAAAAATGTAGTGAATGAATGAATGACTTGCGTCAAAATATTGAAGCAAATCCCTCGAAGAAACTTTTTGGTCAATCTTACAGTTACAGTCCTATCAGTACGAAAAAAACACTAATTTCAAATTCCCCGTGTGTTTACATGACATGTTGATGTGTGCGTGGCCTCAACTCTCGTGGAACTATTTATACGCGTCTCTCTTTCTTGGTTATACTTTTCATTTACAAGAGCGAGATATACCTACTATGTGTTTAAATATGTTAAGTTTGCATTCGATAGAATGATATAATACCAAGTCTATTGTGGATAGGTACTAAGCCAAGTTATACTATAATTATTTAATAGTCAGATATACCTAGGTACATTACAAATACAAGAGTCGTGACTAAAATGTAACAAATGATGTTTTAATGTTTTGTTTTAATGTTTATTTGGGCACAAACGATACAATTATTCTTAAACATAATCACGCTGATTAATACATAAATCAATGAAGTTGCCACTAGATTTTAACACGCATACATGATTAAAAAAATGCGGAGTAACAAACAAATTCAACTGATTCAAATGATTGTGTCAGTCTCTCCAAACTCTTCGTTTGGACAAATAGTCATGTTTCTGCTTATAATCATACTATTGTTATTTTGGCTTACTACTTATCTACTCGTATTTTCTACTACTTTCTTATCTCATCTTTTTACTTATCTATTTACTTTTTTTCTTGCAATAGACCCATAAGTCGACATCAAACTATTAAAATATTATTAAATTATTGTCGACATGTTTCGACCCATTAAGAGGATCCTCGTCCGGAGCACCGTCGGCCAAAACCCGACGCGTACTTCAGTCGTCGGGCGTATGTCGAGCAATCATCGACTTAAATAGAGTAACCCGGTTCGATAATATTTTAATATGTTTGAGTCTCACGTTACTAATAAGTCGACATCAAATTGATCAATTTGTAAGAGTCCCAACTCCCCCCACGTTTCTTTATGCCCCGCCATTAGGAATTCAGTGCACATGGTGTAATTTAATTTGCCGCTTACGTACGACGGACAGAAGTTGATAATTACTTGCCGACTTCATTTTTCTTTATTTTCGTTCTATTGAATTGTGGTTTAGTGTAAAATAGGTAATGGACTTAAAATATATTTTTATATATCGCCTAGCTTAATCGGTAGTGCTGAAGCCAGTGGTCGTGGGTTTGAATCCCGCCAAGTGCATTTGTATTTTTATATTTCTTTGTTCTTCGTATCATGTTTGTTTTCCATGTTTTGTATTTTATTATAGTCTTATTACTTAATAATCATAACGTGACATAAGGTTTAATTGAACTTACTGTGGCACTATGTCCATTTTGTCCTATATTATGTATTTATTTTTGATATCTGTGATAGGCTTATTTCGTAATAATACGTAATTTGTTTATTAGATCACTAAATAAAGGAGAAGTATCTTCTTTTCAGATAAACAACAAAAATAATAATATCACATATTTATGTAGGTATACTCTCTCGCGATGTTTCATCTTGCGATTTTCCGCACGTTGTGACGTCACACGCTATCATTTCCAAACTAAAGGTCTCTGCCCACTAGACCGTAGCATACCATGACCGTAGCATGAACGTATCAGACAAAAAAATATTCTTTGTATAGAAAAGTATGAGACTATGCCCACTAGGACGTTCCGTCGCCGGCCAACACCGTCGCGTGCCATGCACGGACCGGCAAGAATTGTCGGCGAGAATATTTTGCCGGCCCCGACACGCTACGTGCATGGCACGCAACGTTGCCGGTACGGTGTGCGCAGGCGGCGAAACGGTGAGCATACGGGTTCTATTTACATTTTTGTATTGTATTTACAATTTTTATCCAAAACTCTCCAAATTTTTCACTTTTGATAGTGAGTAATAATTTTCTTATGGCGAGACAACGGAAACAATATAATCAGCATCGCTATTTTCTGAAAAAAATACTTACTTAATTGATTGTAAACCCGCAAACCGAAGATTTTCAGCGAGATTGAAAAATATTACTTCGTTTCTTACAAACAAAATAAAAGAAATATCACTTGAAACAGTCACATAACTTAACGAATTTATCCAGATAGATTGCACAATTTGTTTCTTTTTTTAAATGGTAAGAACCATGCTTTTGATGTGGGTTTCTAAAATAAATTTTATTTATTTTAGATTTTCCTTACAATATGTACACAAAATCGATATCTTTTTTTTCCAAAAACCTATGCTCTTTAGCAGCTGCTTCATTGGTATTTAAAATTAATTATTGTTCCAAAACTATTAGAAGATGTAAAAATAATCAAACAAAACCAGTAGGTACTTGACGGAGTCACATTGACAATCATGACAAGAACATATGTACTCTCATAATGTCATAATATAGACAATATATTTACCAATTCCAAGAGGTTTTAGTTTAATATCATAGATTACACTTATCAGTGTCTAGGTTACCTAGACAATGATAAGTGTAATTTAATACTATAATAATATTAATGATAAATAAACACATTCCGTCATATAAATGTATAAGTAGCATAACTGACGATTCGAAAGTGCTTGTTGCTAAGCCTACTCAATAAATAATTTTTGACTTTGACTTGACTCAAACAACTCTAGTAGGTACTTCAATGGATTTCGACCGCAGTTTACGATGTCTGCTCAGAAAAATAGGTGTAGAAATAAACTCCTAGGAAAATACTAGCACAGCGATAGTAGTTTTAAGGGCGCGAAAACAATTTGCAACTGATAAAACTGTGACAATGGAACGATAACGACGGATATGAATCGCTCATACTACGGGGATGATACGTAATTGCGACGCGGATGATACGTGGTTGCGACGCGGATGCAACGGTCATTAAACGGGCTTAACACGGACATGAAACGATGTACACACGTTATAGTGGGCATAGTAGTACGTGTCGTCTCACATTCCGTGTCTGATACGTTCATGCTACGGTCATGGTATGCTACGGTCTAGTGGGCAGAGACCTTTAGACGAACAGAAACCTATAACAAAAAAAACATTTATAAAACAAACGATATTTCTAATTTCCGTTTTTCTAATCGATTTCGTATATATTATCCAATCCCAACACTAAAAGTAAACCTCCATCAGAACTTACCAAAAACGTCCAGTCTTCATATAAACTTGCGTCTTGCACAGTGGTGCGGCAAAGTGCAAGTCGGCACAAAACGGGCCCACCTTAATTTAGTGACCGGTAATTAACCCCCACTGCCCACTGGGGGGTGCTGACTTGTGTATTTTTGTCTCATAAGGGAGAGGGTACGGTTATGTGAAGTGGCAGCTTTGCATCTTTTTAGGTTTTGCTCTTTCATACCTTTTTATTTTGACAGTTTGAGGAAAAGTACCCGGTAAGTAACCGGGTGCAAAAGTATATATTCCAGGCAACTTCTATTAGTGTCCCAATTATAAGAATAAATAATAATAAGAATGATTTATCAGGTCCCATACAGCATACAGTGCAGAGCAATTAATACAATTAGAAACAGTAAGGATTAGAACTCCCAAATGTGTCGTGTCAAATGTCACGATGCTGGTTTTCAGGGCAACCGAGCTAAAAGTGAAAAAAAAACTGGAAGTAACTAGAAGTAACCGGTTCAATTTAATGCAAATCAAAACTAACACCCTGTATACTTATTACATACATACTTGCGAATGTTGCGAATTAAGACAAATCACTAGATTATTATTATTCGAAATACCTGTATAAAATATTTATATCCTTTAAACATGCAATAAAATTATCATCCTTTGATTATTAACTGAAATATACAAAATAATCTAAAATAGACCAAGTAACTATTCGATTTGTCCACTAATAAAATGCAACGTCCATCCAAATTACCAATTTGACAAAAAGCATATTTATGAATTCAGTGCGACCCGTCAATGGATACAAACTTCTGCTTTTATTTATTTCTAAAAAAATCTTACCCCACCAATAAACGCAATTAAAAATAGGGCACGTCATTTTTCAGTGCTCTATTCAGGTTATATCGATATGATTGCGTTCCATTGCACGTTTTAAATCTAGTTGATAGAAGGATTGGTTGTAAAAAGAGCAATGGTTAACGGTTGCAAAGAGGATGGTTTACGTATGACGTGAGGTGATTTTTTGGAATAAACTGTGGCGCTTTTACACCGTAGCATGTAATTTATTTCACGAAACTGTTTATTTTACGATTTTTACATTGTTATGATATGAATGTATAAGTAAACTGAGCATTTTACAAACTTTATTGTAATGTAGACAAAGTGCACGATAGGTTAGTTATATATGTCGGGGATTATGGGACATGTTTAACCCTTCGTCTGTGTTTGATAAGGATCCGTACAATAGATATTGAACTCAAATCAATTCATAATTTGAATTTAAAATCCATTGTACTGATCCTTAGCAACCACAGACGAAGGGTTAATATGCAAGAAAGCATTATGATTTAATAATTCTGCTCCAACCACATTCAACTCCCACACTGTTTATTTTTATGGATTATGACGACATTTCTATCTCAATTTTGGTATTTTCAATTAGACATGTTAACATGGTTTTTCTTACTTAATTATTTATTGTTGATTTTGATTTATATTTGTTTCTTCGTTCTGATAATCAGAACACCTATTATAAAATGCATCGTGTTGTCAAATGAATGCTTTTAAAAATAATAAGCATTGCAAACTACGGAATTCCCTTGTACCTTTATTCGAATAAAATATCTAACCGCCCTTATGGCAGGCGACAAAGTAGGATACGTTTTTAATAAACCACTCACAATTACGTGATTTTCAAATAAGCCTGTTACAGCGCTGTGTAAATGCGGCTATATCAAACGAATTGGCATGGATTGTCACAGTATCTGCGACCTGACATTCGGCCCTAGAGCCGATAAAAAAGCTTTCCGTCACACAGCTTTTACATTTTTATCGCGTCAAGTCTGTCAATGCATTTGATAGTTGCTGTATTTATAAATGCAAAATGACGGCCTTTGTTTTGGTTTTGAATCCGTTGAAGATTTTATTTAATTGTTGACTGTTTTTAGTCAGTGTGAATAAATGTTCCTCATTTGAAGGTATTTTATACTCTGCGTGTTGGATAGAACTTAGTTAATGCATGCAATAATATTTCACCGTTTTGTTTACCTAAGAAAACAAACATTTATATCGTTTGTCAGAAGAAAACAAAAAAAAACAAACCTGAAAACTTGATTTCATATTTGAATAAAAAATGATTTCATATTTGAAGGGTCCACGGAAAAAACATGTCCAGTGCTAAAAAAAATCAGGCCAAATTCACACCTTAGGTATTCTGTTAAAAGTAAGGTGGTTTTACCTTCTGTAATTTGAATTGACTAGACGTGTTCTTTCCGTGGAACTTTCATTTTAGAAAACAACCTTGGTTTTGTCAACAACTCAGAACCTTAAACCTTGACTTTACATACCTACATTTTTAGTTAAAATTATTGATATGTAATAAAGCTTGTTCACGAAATAAAGTAGCCATTGTAAAATCAGTATCTACTGTTACGCAACAGTCCTATGTAGTTCTAACAGCCATGGGACTGTAAATTGTTTCTTCTGTTTTATGTTTAACAATCCAATATCCAAAAGCATTCGCTGATAATCACCAAATTAAAAATTTAAAAAACCGACTTCAACCGGTTTCTCCAAGATTCCTGATTTGTTTCCATCATTGGTTTCCTCAAATCCTACTTTCTGAATGCAAATTCTTGTAAATGAATGAAATTTACCAAAAGCTCCATACATGTACCTATAACAATTGAAGAGATCCCTCGATTTCTCCAAGATCCCATCATCAGACCGCAACTTGGAGCCACCGGGACCATCTCGGGGTAATACACGTTCGATCACAAAAAGAAATTTTAGAATCGGTTCCCTATTCTCGGAGATATCGGGTAACATACATACAACATAAAAAAAAAAAAAATTCAGTCGAATTGAGAACCTCCTCCTTTTTTGAAGGTTAAAAAGTCGTCAAAATCAAAATAACTTCAGATAATGCTTAATGCAAAAGTTCAGGCCCAAAAAAGTGCGAACTTCCGAGACGATTTCAACAATGTTAGTCTTGAAATAATTAATAAAAATTGTAGACACGAGATTCACAGTTTCTTATAGTATCGCTATTGTAATTTAGTTAAGACCCATTGGGGAACTAAATGACCCAAAATGGTAAAATAAGAAGAAACACTACTTAAATCCAGAAGTTTCATCTTATCAGCCCTTCTTTTTGTAATAACACCCATACTAAGGTATGGTCTCATACAAAAAATAAGAATTGTACGACAATGGCTACTTTATTTCGTGAACAAGCCTTACCTATAAGTATTAACGTAAAAATATCTGGGAACGTGTTTAACAATAGGTATCAAAGACGTTAAATGCTATGGAAAGTTATATTTTTTACTATTTTTTTTGCTTGCTACTGACGAATTGTTTAATATAGAAACTATCTTGTCAGGTAGTTTCTACAAAAAGAAAGGCTTGATATTTACCCGCTTTAGACAACAATTCAAGATCTCAAATAATTTAACCTCTTCAAAACAATGCCAGCAAAGCAAACGAAACGAGATAACTAATTAAAATATTTTATAAAAGACACTTTGTCAACCCTACCTTGCAAAAACGTCATAACTCAAAAGCGTTTCAATTACATTTGAGTCTTTTTAAACGGATTAAAATATGAGGGAGCCCCTCAGTGTATCACAGCATTAAAGGCATGCAGATAACACACGTGACACTTGTCGCATGCAGGCCCCCAGTTGTATCTAAGGTGTTTGAAAAGGAACTAAGTGTGTTGGGACCAGTTGGCGCTTGTGACAGTTTTGGAGGTCCAAATATCACCTCGGGCTATAATCGGGACATCAATGGTGTCTTTGAACTGGAGCGACGTGGACGAAAACTGTAGACTTGAGTGCTCTTAATTGAATTAGGTTATTTTTTTACTTTGTTGCTTTTAAAATAATTATTTGGTATTTCAGTACCTAATTGACAGTTTTACGCAATTGTTGTTTATGTTACATCATTTATAAATCTATAAGTTATTGTAAACTAAGCAATTTAGTTACAACTACAACTATAAACGATGTTTTTTTATTAAATATAAATTATATGTATAAGATTCGCTAATTATGTCTGTTTTAAAAATATTTTTTTAAATGAATACTAAGATAATTGAATAATGAGAGATGTCCCATCAACAAAATCATTACGTCCTACTTAGTTTTAAATTTCATTTAGCTACTTAGTAGTAAATCTCCAGAACCATAAAATATTTTTTTATCCACAAAACAAATTATGTAGAATGAAATCATCTAATTGCATCTCAAACTCACAAGTAAACCATAATATCACCGTGAGATTATTCAACAAAAACTAAATTACTATACTCTGTGTAAATACAAACTACAATTTGTCCTCACAGTGGTCTAACCGCGTGGGAAGCGACGATCAGAAACATCAGAATACGTTACAATACCCAATGGTAACAAAAGAAAATTCCGAGTACCCACAAAACACGAAACAATACAAAGTAGAACAATAATTACCCGCGCCCTGAGGCAAGGTAAGATAAACCGCGGATAACCTTTGTATTAAAAGATTTATTTTTTATTCAATTAGTCTGTTAATATGGACGGCGAATGGGAACGTCTTTGCGTTTGCCACGGACGTTTCCTTTGAAATGTTAAAATGCTCGTTTCTGAGCGTTTTCATAGAAATAATTGTTTTTGATTTTTGTCCGCGCGCGGAGTGCGGAGGGACCACTGTGTGTTTGTAGTTATAATTGTTTCATTAGAATAAATGGTAAAGAAATGTATAATTCTGTGGTAATAGATAATATTAACGAATTGTTTTTCAAAGTGAAGTTTTTTAATATGAGTCCATCATTGGCAAAATCCCATTCTGTAATTGTATACGATAAGCGATAAGTAATAAATGTATAAGAATGACAGATTCGAATTAAAAGTCACGTTACCATTTCCATATAATATTATGGTCACGTGACTTATCGCTTATCGTATACGATTGCAGAATTGCATTTTAGCTAGGCTAGCTGGTATCAGATAATATTATGGCGCCAGAATATTGATAATTTTCATCTTCGCATTACTTTGCAGATATTATGGGTATAATTTCTTAAAAAAAGATTTTAATGATATTTTCAATACACCTACCTAATTAAAAAATAATTACATGAAGGCACTTATTATTTCGTCAATTTTCAAACATCCCCAATTTCCCACTAGCCAATCAAATGTCAACGAAATTTTTAATTAATTAAAAAATCTCAAAAATTATGTATTCCAATTAATTATTATCAAAAGGCGAGCGAAATTAAAGGCCAAAAACCTCATTCGTGTAAGGTAAAAGCATAAATGATTGTACTGACATCTCATTAGCTTAGCGGGAAACGATACGCCCCCGGCACTATAGCGGGGCGCGCGCGACAAGCGGCAGCGGGGGTGGGACCGGACGAGGGCAGAAACATATTTTATTCATAAAAAATACATGAAATTTTATAAGTGATTACTAAATACTGATTATCTTAAGGTAGATTTACACGAATCGAGCGAACACACATTCTATCCCCCACTCTACGAAATTCGTTCGTTACACAAAACGTAATTCGTCGAAATTCGTTGATTTTGAAGAGTGTGGGATAGAATGAGCGTTCGCTCGTTTGGTGTAAATCCGCCTTTAAATACAACATTCCCGCTGTACAATATACGTGATACATTGTGTCATGTATAGGTAATTGTATAATATTTATGTGGTATTACAAAACTAGTTTGAACCATATTGGTATTTTGTTTGAAATTAATATTATTTTTATTATGTTGTATTTTATATTGGTTGTATGTATATATTACAACAAGGTTGGAAATTATCTGTTAAAGTATATTTTGACATATATTATGACTATAACGATAATGAGAGAGAGGTCAACAATCCCTTTGTAAAAAATCATTTACGTTGTAGCAGATAAGTCAGTGAACAGATTCCTTGGCTTATACGTATCAACTCCAACGATAATAATAACCAACGATATCATGTTTATGTGGATTTTTTAAAGTAGTAAATGTTCCATTACAATGCTATTTTTCCGGCTCACACACACACACACAGTCAGCTTATGTCAGTCCCTTGCTAGACAAGGACCTCTCCTGATACCTCTTAGTCGACTCTTGCGGCACCGACAGGAAAAGTTGGGGTGATACCTAATGCATTCTTAGTGCCATCACCACACTTGCCTATGAGCGTTTGATTGAAAATCGCTCTCCTCTCTTCAGTTATCCCACCGCCGCTAGAGCACACCACATATCTGTATTTTTGCCCGATCAAAGGAGCCTTGTGTATGACGTGCTTTTGAACCGGTGATCAAATTAGCGAGGCTTCCTTTTTGAGCAAAAATGTGTCTATCAGGATAGAGTTGTAGTGAGCTGGGATCTGATTAAAATATCTATCGGTTAAACTTCGGGTTTCATCTTTATTACGTTAGTAATAAAGGCCATTGAAAACATAAGGCATACAAATACCTACTTACTCGTGGACGCGTAATAGTTATAATATACCTATTAAGGTGCATTCAGACCAAACGAGCATTCGCTGTTCTATCCCCCACTCTACGAAATCAACGAATCACGTTTTGTGTAACGATCGAATTTCGTAGAGTAGGGGGTTAGAACAGCGAATGCTCGTTTGGTCTGAATGCACCTTAACGAATAGAAAATGTTTATTTTATAACTTTATTTTATTTTAATCGATACTTTTTTTTACACAAATAAGTTAACCTACTCCTAGGAGACAAAATAAAATAATACTATTATTTTTATGTAACTGTACAAATAAATAGATTTAAAGGCAACCAAAAATAATATTAGTTAGTTTATTACCACTTTTTTTATAATACTAATTACAAAAAGTTAGTTAAAAATAAAACTATGAAAACCGATAAGCTCGTGTACCTATATTAATTAGGTAACTTCATCCCGACGTTTCGAACACTTTAGAGAGTTTGTGGTCTGCGGGAGTCGCCCGCAGGTTCGGTCGGTTTTTATAGTTTTATTATTTTACTAACTTATAATTAGCATTATGAAACAAGTGTTATATAAACATAATTTTATTTGATGAGTAATTATCGCGGTAACCGAAAAAAAATAATGTGATGATTTTTTTATTGAATTAAAGGGTAGGGGTTTCATTGTATTTTCTACTTTCTTATTCTCTTATACATATACATCCTTTATAAAACGTGTATATGTTATGTACGATTCCGTCTAATATTTATATTCATAGTTACGAAACCTTAATATAACTATATCTCAATACCCAAATAAATTACCCACGAAATAGAGCATTTTACTGATTTAATGACGTCACACGGCATCCTCTATAGAATGTCAACTCCTATGCGTTAACACCACTCTTAATATATCCTAACAACATTACCACTACAACCTAATACCAACTTTAACCCAATAGTTCTTAAATTCATTTTCGGTTATGCAATCATTGGTGGATATGACATAGAGGTGATAATACCCCCGCTAGATATTTGAGTCACGCAGCGATTTTATGACTAATTCCATAACTTTGTATGTGATATCGGGTTGGGAGTGTTTAGACGTATCTCGGGATCTCTGATGTGGAGTTACTAAGGATTTGGACCTTGAGATCCGTTGTGAAGGCTGTAATCATGACTTTTATTGCACAGTAAAATAAAAATAAAGCAACATAAGGATTTTTTTTTCGAAAAGTACCTCAGGGCAACCGTGAGCTCGTTTACCACCTTGAGGCCTCCACCAATTACCAGATTAAAATAATATAAATGAAAAAACATTATTGTTTTTTTTGGGACATTTTACACAAATGTCCCAAAAGCCTCCATAGCCTAGTTGGTAGTGACCCTGCCTACGAAGCTGGAGGTTCCGGGTTCGAATCCTGGCGAGGGCATTATTTGTGTATTTATTTATCACAAATATTTGTTCCTTGGTCATGGCTGTGTATGTATTTAAGTATCTATATGTATCTATCTATTATATATATCGTAGCCTGGTACCCACATCACAAGCCTTAATTGAGCTTACCGTGGGACTGGGTCGATCTGTGTAAAGATGTCCCAAGATATTTATTTTATTTTATTTAAAATCGACCTATAGCCGTATCATGAGTTGGAAAGTAAAATATACGTTAGTTTTACTCGATACGTAATGCATTCTGTCGCGCTCGCACTAACATATTGGAGCGAGTGCGATGACCTGTTTTACGTATCTATTAAACGTGAGTAAAATTTAACGTTACCGATACTTGCAAAGTCATGGTACGGCTACTACACTCCGTTTGGTATTTAATTAATGTGAACAATCTAGCAGTATCTATTTTTTTCATTGAACAATGCATTTAAAATCCAAACTAAGTAATTAATGAATCAAAACAATAGAAATCGCTGTATTTCCATGTTATATCATATACAAGGTGGAATTCGACGAGGGACCTTTACGGAAATGGGAGATAGCTATACTGAGCAACTTTTACTATGGGACCAACCCCGAAATCATAAAAAAAATACTTTCATATATTGTGTGTATACATTCCGTACCTTTTTGTATTGATAAGTTTTTTTTTATACGATTTCGGGGTTGGTCCCATAGTAAAAGTTGCTCAGTATAGCCTTAACTATCTCCCATTTTCGTAAAGGTCCCTCGTCGAATTCCACCTTGTATATCTATTTGCTAAAATTTATTTCCTACTCGTGGTTTTTAATAAAAATAAACTGCAAGATTGTTTACATTTAATTAAACCAAATAGAATATAGTCCCACATTTTAAGGTGCATTTAGCCCAAACGAAACGTGTTCATCTAAATACACCTTTACGCTTAGTTCACAAAATATTTCATTAATTGTATTAACATGACCTGCAATGGACCACAAAAAGGTTGAAACCATTTAAATGATGACCAGTTACATCATGACTTTACATCACCGCAATTTGTATTATTACATATACTCGTACTTGGCTTGTTTGATTTTTTTACATTTTTGCTCTTTTTACTTTCACGGAACGCTTCAATTGGAACGTCGAAATATTTGTATCTATATAGAGTGGTATCAACCGTTAGTAACGCACGGAGGATAAGTATGAAGCGTCATCATCATTATCATAATCAGTCTCATCATTATCAGCCTATATAGTCCACTGCTGGACGTAGGCCTCTCCTATTAACTATGCGTAAAAACGCATTAGGAGGTAAATGCCCATAATCGCCACACTGGGCAAGCGGATCGCAGTGTGTCCACTTTGATGACGCTGCTTTTTGGGCATCAACAATCTTTTATCAAATAGTAGTCAGTGACATTTCAATCCCTTAGTCAACTCTTACGACATGCGCAGGAGGAGTTGGGGTGGTGACAAATGTATTCTTACTGCCGTCACCAGTGTCACCACGCGGCTAATAATAATCAGTCTATAGACAAAATAATTTCTTCAGTTATTGTGAGGATTACTCATGAAATAAAACTATGGAAACGGATAAACTCGCGTATATTAATTAACCAGCCCGCAGACCACGAACCCTGTAGGTAAAGTGTTCGAAACGTCGGAATGAAGTTAAAGTTAATTAATATACGCGAATTTATCCGTTTTCATAGTTTTATTTCAGTCTATAGACGTCCGTATTTTCAGTAAACTATCTTATAATGGCAGGACTGCATTTTGAAAAGTAATTAATTACTCTATAGTTTTAGTGAAATGACAATATCTGTTCAAGTAAATGGAAATCAAAATAATTTTCAGCAAATTGTACATAATGTTTATCATTACTTTAACTACGTAAAAAACTTACGTTTTATATCTTCACATATTTTGATAAGGTGTGTAAGTATACCAAATAAAACTAGATACGGCTAGCTAAAACAATTATATTATTTATAAAATTTGGCATTAACATTTTGACAAAAAAATAATTATCAGACTGTGGATGCAGGTCATGCAGGTCGCATCCATCCGGCCAAAGTGGAAGTCTATTGAGGAGGCCTATGTCCAGCAGTGGACGTCCTATGGCTGAAATGAAACTGTAATTTTAAGGGTAACCCAGGAGAACGTATGCATAAGCTATGCGAAACATAAAAAAGTGATTGGCCCTTAAACAAACCACAAAAACTTCAAACGAGAATTATACACGAGGTGGTATTAACCACTTCGTATACATCTCATCCAGTCGCAATCACACCGGATTTAAACTCGATATGTTTAACAGCTTCTGTCCCTTTCCCGCCTGACCTTTGGCATACAACTGTCTGCTTTCTATCACGTTCACCCATCAAAGTAATTGACTACTTGTTAACTATAGCCAATTTACTATATTAAAGTTACACGGTTTTGCTAGTAATTCCGAAAAAATATTTTGTATGGTAAAATAAAAATTTCTATACAAATTATTTACAGTACCTTTAGTCATACTCCCTTTTTCATGAATGTCTCGTAAGAGTCGTAAGTTTGCTAAAACGTAATATGAAATCTACATAATATTTATAATTTTTAGTATTATATTGCAGTGTGACTACTCATATGAAATAATAAGAACTGTTTCCCAAAAACTTGTAAAAAGTTCTTACTTGTTTTTTTTGTACATATATGTGTATGTAATGACATATATATTTAATATTTATAATATTTCATAGCTTATTTTATACATCGCCGTGGTGACGGCAGTTAAGAATACATTTGTCACCACCCCAACTCTTTCCGCGGGTATCGTAAGAGCCGACTAAGGGATTGAAGTGTCACCATTCTTTGATAAAAGATTGATGATGAGCAGCAGCGTCATCACAGTGGACACATTACTGCGATCGCCAATCCACTTGTTCAGCATGACGATTATGGGAATTTACCCCCTAATGGCCTACGTCCAGCAGTGGACTGAGATAGGCTGATGCTGTGATGATGATGTAGCTTATACACATCGCTTTTTAGTCACATCTAATAATATGTATACATTTCGGAACGTATGTCAAAGGTATATGGATCAAAATCGTATACATATTATTAGAGCCGACTGTACAGGTCGCGTTCGAGTATTGCAGCCTCAAAATGAGAATTATTAAGAACTACGGAACCTTTAAAAGACATTTCAATAAAAAGAACGAATACTTAAATGTCAGTCCTCAAAAATGTCAATTACCTTCGAAAGGACAACATTGAAAATGCAGTCAAGTAATGTAATTCTGCCATAGTGCATCTCATAAAATGCTGGATGGATCGCGATGTACCTCACCTGTAATTATTGTCACACCGTAATGAGTATTAAGGTTCTTGTGTTGATAACCTTTGCAAACCTGAAAAACAGAATATATATAGTGAAAGAAGTATTTTGACTTTCCGTTGTCATTCTTTTTGGTGAATCGGAAAATAACGGACAAATTGTACATTATAAATAAAAAAATTGTGTTTTAGTTCGTTCGTATTGTAAGCTCATTATCTGTGTAAAGTTTATGTAAAAACAAATTAAATTACGAGTCCAGAAATTAACATTTCGATTTTAGGGTTCCGTAGCCAAAATGGCAAAAACGGAACCCTTATAGATTCGTCATGTCCGTCTGTCCGTCTGTCACAGCCGATTTACTCGGAATTTTTAAATGCTACACTAACGAAAATTGGTATGGATATGTGTTGTATGAACCGCTACAGGATTATGATACTAAATTGTAAAAAAAACCATTGGGGTGGGGGCCCTCCATACACGTAACTGAGGGATAAAAAATAAATTTTTTAGTTGTATATAAGCGTGTGGGATATTAATAGAAAGGTCTTTGAAAATGATTACAAAGTTTAAATCTCATTTTTATATAAGCAAATCGTTTTCGAGATATCAGCTCTCAAAGTCTGAAAAATGTGTCCCCTCCCCTCTATTTTTTAAACTACGCGATATAAAATTCAAGAAATATATATATGTTGTGCACATTAATAAACTCTATCAATGATTTTTGGTTTGATTAAATTATCTCCTACAGTTTTTGAGGCAGGTTGATTTAACTGTATTATTTTAATAATAAATTGATAATGGTACGGAACCCTTTGCGCGCGAGTCTGACTCGCACTTGGCCGGTTTTTTTTAGAATAACTGTGGTTAGTTTTGCTCACATTACCCGATTTGTTACAGATATCATAGGGATTTAGTTTTTCATAGGAATACATCTACATGTCCATAAATAAATAAATATCTTGGAATATCTTACACAAATCGACTTAGTCCCACGGTAAGCTCAATTAAGGCTTGTGATATGGGTACCAGCGACGATATATTTGTATTAAATAGATGCATATAGATACTAGAGAGCTAGTGGCTGTCAGCCATGACCGAGGAACAAATAAATTTGATAAATAAATACAAAAATAATACCCACCCGATTCAAACTCACAGCTTCATAGGAAGTTCTCGAGGGAGAACATTCTCCATACCAATCGGAGAACGTTCTCGAGCACGGCACAACTCTACTAGTAGGTACCATACGATACGGAAGCTGACAAAAGATACTGGATGGAATACTTATACTGTGTCGCAGCGCTTGTGTCTCTTGACCTGGATTACTTCTATCATTAACTTTGACTTTCGATACCTGTTTTGGTCACTTTAAGGTTTTTTTGGTGATGAGAGAGTAAATAAAACTTACATCAACATGGTCGGTTTTGTCATTGGAACAGTTGATCAGCTGTCAAAATATATTAGAAAATGCTGTAGGTAAGGTGGGGTAAGAGGAAAGGGTTTTTTAGTGGGGTAAGACAAAAACTCGTCATTCATACTGTGCCTGAAGGATGACTTTTTGTCTTATCCCATTTCTGATGGCGACTGTTTTTGATGAAAGCCTTGGACCTTGGCAAGGCCGGCGGAAGAGGGCCAACGCATTAACCTCTTTTCGTCACGCGCCGTGACCGGGAAAGAGATCACTTACTTATTATATAAGTTCATATCAGACTGTTGTCGAGTGTGGGTTAAGTATGTAGCTTGAGCGATTATGAATTTATTTTATATTAATTGGTACAGTAACAAATTACAGACATTATATTATATGACGTGGCGTGATATTAAGTTTTTTTAATTTTCAAAGAAAAATACCTATTATGTGATATAAATATGGAATTTTCAGACAAACAAATTTTTTTTTGTAATATTTACAATTTTTTTTATTCATGACCAGTAATAAATTGTAGGGATAGAATTTTTTTAAGGGTTTTTAATTTTTTTCATTCAAACATTTTTCTGATACTTTTTTCTCATTTTAATCTACTATATTATTTTACCTACTTTATTAATATTTTATCTACTAACTTAAATCAGTGAGTCTGTCAAGATGAAAACTATTAGTGCAAGAATTTTAATCGTGCAAGCACTTTTAAGGTACTTAATAATGAAAAAAAAATAGTTTTTGAAAAACGTAATTGTCTCTTAAACTAAGCCGTATCTACAAAAGTTCATATGACATTATAGTCTCAAAATGTGGTCAGGAATACACCTTTCAAATTTGACGAGTTATTTATCAAATTATCATCCACCCTGTATAGAAAATATTATAAGAAGATTACTTTTACTTATTATAGGCATGCGTTATGATTTCATAACTCATTACCGGCACTACTATTTAGTAATAAGTACTTAATTAAGAGTCCTTTCACTCATCTTTGTGATACTATATTAGAGTAGGTAACTAAAAATAATCCTGCCAGCATTTTAGCATAGCAATGTCTCAGAGGACTAAATCACTTTTATATATTTACCTACTATTAAAGCCCTAGGATTAGATTTAAGCAACTAGGTACTAATAATATTATTGTCGACTATTATGTTGTCTTTGGAAATAAATCAATCATTTAATAATTCATCATATGACGGAAGTTAATTTATGAAGATTAAGACAAAAGAAAAAAGAAGAAAGATATGAGTAGGTCTCATATCTTATATTTTTTTTCTCGAATCGGATGTCGGTCCCATAGTAAAAGTTCATCAATATTACCTCAAAATTAACCCTGTAAAATTAAAAAAAAACCTTTATAGTAATTCTACTAAATCCGCTTCCTCTCTTCACTTTCACCGTCCGAGTAACAAGTTTTCTAAGTGTGTTTTCCACACGCGGCATGTAAGTACCTACACTACATGATTGCATATTTGGCGATGCGGATGGTGTCATAGTGTTTTATTACCATTACTTTTATGACACTATACTTGAGATGAATATTGATTTTGCCGTAAACTGAATATAAATAAATAAATATCGTGGGACAATCTTATGGTGCCTTTAGACCAAATGAGCGAATGCTCATTCTATCCCCCAATCTACGAAATTCGTTCGTTACACAAAACGTGATTCGTCTAAATTCGTTGATTTCATAGAGTGGGGGATAGAATGAGCATTTACGGTCTTTTGGTGTAAATCTATCTTTACACATCTCGTCGTCTCAATTAAGGTTTATGTTGTAGATACTAAGCGTCGAAGTGGGTACTTTTAAAAAACAATAAATAAATATCTTGGGACAAAGCCCGGACAGTGACACTTCAATCCCTTAGTCGACTCTTACGACACCCGCGGGAAGAGTGGAGTTGGTAACAAATCTCTTCTTACTGCCGTCACCACACGGTCAAAAATGTGATTGATCCAAATTCGTAAGCACACATCCAAACGCAGGCTTTCAATAGTCTAAGCACGTTAACTCTAAGTTTATCTAAAAAACCGGCTAAGTACGAGTCAACTTCGCGCGCGAAGGGTTCCGTACAACTAGTAATTTGTCATAAATAAAATTTAGCCGTGTGGTGACGGCAGTAAGAATACATTTGTCACTGTCCCATCTCCTCCTGCGGGTGTCGTAAGAGTCGACTAATGGATTGAAGTGCCACTGACCTTTATTTGATAAAAGATTGCTGATGGGCAGCATCATAATAGTAGACACATTACTGCGATCGCCAATCCGCTTGCCCAGCGTGGCGATTATGGGCATTTACCTCCTAATGCGTCCAAACGCATATTTAACCCTTAATTTGGCAATGTATGTCACATGAACATAGTCTTAGACCCACTTTTTGGATTTTTTAAAGACAGAATTTTTTGCTCTATACAATGGCGCACGATTTTTATGAAATTTGCCAAAATAAGGGATAATAGGAGAGGCCTACGTCCAGCAGTGAACTATGATGGGCTGATGATGTATGTAAATAAAATGACAGCCACCCACTAATGTGGCAGTGGGCGGGGCACATTGCGCGTAGAACCGATGGCCGTTGGGGCGGGAAGGTTCTTGAGTGGCGGCCACGTACCGGAAGGCGTAGCGTGGGTAGGCCCCCCACAAGGTGGACCGATGACCTGGTGAAGGTCGCAGGAGTCCGCTGGATGCGGGTGGCGCAGGACCGGTCATTGTGGCAATCTTTGGGGGAGGCCTATGTTCAGCAGTGGACGTCTTTCGGCTGATATGATGATGATGATGATGATGATGATGATGACCCACTAATAAACAATAGGACAGACGTTTAAAATGTTCAGAAAGTCACGTATTGACTTCCTTTTGCTTCATACCTCTCTAAACGTTCACGCGTCTAATCCTAACTGAGCACTGAATCCACTCTTAATCGAAACAGCTATAAATACTACTTTTTCCGAGAAAGGACTGGGTGACTCATATTACAACGTACCAGGCCGGGTCCGGGCCTCCGACAATTCAGCTAACCTATTTTTTATCATTCATAAGTAGACAACAAAAAATGTAAACAAACTAAAAAACTTACATTATTGCATAACAGAGGCCGTGTGGTGACGGCAGTAAGAATACATTTGTCACCACCCCAACTCCTCATGCGGTTGTCGTAAGAGTCGACTAAGGGATTGAAGTGTCGCTGACCATTTTTTGATAACGATTCATGATGGGCAGCAGCGTCATCATAGTGGACACATTACTGCGATCGCCAATCCGCTTGCTCAGCGTGGCGATTATGGACATTTAACTCCTAATGCGTTTATACGCATAGTTAATAGGAGAGGCCTACGTCCAGTGGTGGACTATCATAGGCTGATGATGTGATGTGTGTGATGATTGCATAACAAGCACTTTTAGGACACAATCTAGGCTTATCATAAGCTTAAAATTTTGAACCTTGATTTTTGGTTTAAATTATTGATACTTATCAGTTTTAACGTAAAAATATATCTATTTTGCGTACGTGTTTCACGATATGTGTCGAATACATCAAGTGCTATGGAATCAGGATGCTTAGCCAAGTTGCCAATCGCTAACGCTTAGTAGCGTATCGTAGTTTTCCCTCTCTGTTACTCTTTCATTTTAGTGCGACAAAGACAGTCAGTTGCCTTTCGTTTACGATTACGTTAGCGATTGGCAACTTGTCTTAGCACCCAGCTATATTTGTTTACATTTCTTTAGATTTTACTGACGCTTGGTATAGGTAGTCAATTTTGTAACACGTATTGTCAAAATGACTATTATTTCATGATGCATTCGCGATGGTATCATATTAGTAAAACAAAGACACAACCGCAATTGCATAAGATCTGAGTGCATTTGCGAAACGATGTGCAACTCAGTTTAATAACTTATCAATTTATTTACAAGGTAACATCTAGATTAAAGTATTTCGAAAGTAAACTTGTTAGAATTGTAATTCTTCACGTGTTTCGTTAAATGAGAGATCGGTCTCACCGCGAGCTGCTAAGGCACTGGTCTTACCGCGAGCTACTAAGGCAATGGTCTCACCGCGAGCTACTAAGCTATGAACTATGGGCTATAAACACGAACAAAAGATACACACTCCCGTATAAAAAAAAAGAAACACGGCGATACTCGCCCGGCGGTGATAGCTGATAGCTCGCGTTGAGACCAGTGCCTAAGCTATGAACTACGGGCTATAAACACGAACAAAAGATACGCACTCGCATGTAAATAAAAGAAACACGGCGATATTCGCCCAGCTATCAGCTATCACCGCCGGGCGAGTATCGCCGTGTCTCTTTTTTTACACGGGAGCGCGTATCTTTTGTTCGTGTTTATAGCCTATAGTTCATAGCTTAGTAACTCGCGGTTAGACCAGTGCCTAACGTTGAATGAGGCTATACAAGGTGGGCGAAAATTGCATTGCTACATGCATGCATTGCATTCCTGTTAGGTTGTATGGCTTATAGGAGGTTATTGAATACAAACCATAGCGAGATATATTCATCATCATCATCATCATCATCAGCCTATGATAGTCCACTGCTGGACGGAGACCTCTCCTATTAACTATCCGTATAGACGCATTAGGAGGTAAATACCCATAATCGCTACGCTGGGCAAGCGGATTGGCGATCGCAGTAATGTGTCCACTATGATGACGCTGCAGCCCATCATCAATCTTTTATCAAATAGTGGTCAGTGAAACTTCACTCCCTTAGTCGACTCTTACGACACCCGAAGGAGGAGTTGGGGTGGTGACAAATGTCAAATGTATTCTTACTGCCGTCACCACACGGTCAACGAGCTATACAAGGTGGGTAAAAATTGCATTGAATGCCTGTGAGGTTCACGGCCAAGCCACACCAGATGCGTTGTAGTTGTAGCGTATTTATGTAAATATCATATTAGATGGCACACCGATTGCGTGGCGTGCATGCGCCTACCAAGCAGCGTGCCATCTAATATGACATCCACATAAACTACAACGCGCCCGCCATGCACACGCACACGCCACGCACACGCATCTGGTGTGACTTGGCCTTTTATATGACCTCTAGATAGTTATTGATTTAACCATCGTGAGATTTTCTTTATAAGTTATTACGTATGTCTATAAGAAAAACTATCATACGTTTTCGACACATTTCAATTAAATAATTATATGGCCTACTGAAAATTATGATAATGACTATAAAATTTAGATTTCATCATTTATGCATATCTACTCCAAAAAGACACCTGTTGACAACCTATAAACGCATCTCAGAAATAAGTTTTCGGTACCGCCCTCATGATAACGCAAGAATCAACCAAGAAATCACTTATTGCATTCTAATCCAAATCGAACCATTTTATCTCGTTGACCTTATAACAAAAGGAAACACAATAGCTCCAATTGGCTCTCACTTCCGTATAATCAATAGCTCAAAAAGTTCAACGGCGAAATTTTTTTTTTATGTGACGTAGGTAGACAACTGAGGGGCTAGTGTAGGTAATAACTTATAAAAAACGTCTCGATCGCGTTTACGTTTTCATCGTCATTTGTAGACCCTCTGAACTCTCAGCCCACCTGATGGAAAGGAGGAAACGAGGCCCATGGACATATAGCGATCAAAAAATCGCCTATGCGCTGCCTACCCTGAGGACTTACATGGATTGCCTCTATCTATGCCAGTAATTACACCGGCTATCTTATCCCTAAACTGAAACAGAGCAGTGCAAACACTGCTATTAGCGACAGGTTAACGGGTAAGACGGTGGTAGCTAACCGGGCGGACCCTGCACTAGGTCCTACCACCAGCAAATCTTTCTTCGCCGATTTCATTAATTCTCTATTATTATGTATATCACATCACATCACATCATCAGCCTATAAACAGTCCACTGCTGGACTAGGCCTCTCCTATTTACTATATGTATAGACGCATTAAGTAGCCCATAATCACCACGCTGGGCAAGCGGATTGGCGATCATAGTAATGTGTCCAGTGTCCACTATGATAACGCCATTGCCTATCATCAATCTGCTATAAAAAAAAGGTCAGTAACACTTCAATTTTTTTTATTCAAAATAGGTAGACGTTTGACCACGATCATACCTGCTGGTAAGTGATGATGCAGTCTACGGTGGAGCACGAGATGAGAGCATGAGATACCAATTTACTCTTGCCTTGAAGATATTCAGATTGTACACATGCGGAAACACAGATTCGGGCAACACATTCCACTTCTTGGTAGTTCGCATAAGGAAAGTTGAAGCGAAACGCCTCGTGCGTATTTTTGGAATACCTACCTTAGTCGGCTCTTACGACACCCGTGGGAAGAGTTGGGGTGGTGCGAAATGCAAAATTGAAAAATGAAATGAAAAGTAAAATTAGATCAGATGTCAGTTATTTGTCTAGCATGATGTGGATAAGAACTGACCGCAACCTTTGCATCATGCTACCGATGTGTGGACGGAGATTATTTCACGCTCCAAAATTGAGTGCATAACGACGCACGCAGCTTACTTAACCGCAGTGCAGTCACTGTACGATAAATTGATAAGACTACTTAAATTAATACATTTTTAGTATTAAATTGATAAGACCAGCGCTGGGCTGTAATCACTGATTACAGCCCAACAACATGCTGAATTGGAGTCCATTTTGTGGCACTTAGTTTATTTTTGTATTCTTGTTTATTTTGTGTTTTAATGTGTATATTATTTTGTGTCATGATTACATGTTTTTTCTTTCTTTACTTCTTGTAAGTGTTTAGATTAAATACATACATTTAAACACGAGAATTTTTTTGAGAAATGCTCATCGCATCATTAGCATTATCTCAGTCCACTGCTGGACAACGGCCTACGCATCTCCTAGTAACTTGCGTATAGACGGATCAGAAGGCAATTGCCCATAATTGCCACGCTGGACAAGCGTGTTTGCAATCGCAGTAATGTCCATGTTCACTATGATGACGCTGCTGCCTATCATCAATCTTTTATCAAAGAATCCCTTTATCCCTTAGTCGACTTTTACGACATCGGAAGGGTTGGGGTTGTGACAAATGTATTCTTACTGTCATCACCACACAGGTAGGAAATTGAATGATCAGTTCTGTACGATCTAGCTATCGTACAGCATCGGCATAGCATACACTGTAATAATATCTTTAGGAAAATATGCGCACACGCGCGACCTAGATTATTTAGTCAACTTTATTTTGTATTAAGTACAATAAAATCAGTGCATTAAAGACTATGGTTAACAACAAACGTTTGTGATTTATTCATGCAATCATGACATTCTGACAGTACCGCTAGGATGCGTGTACAAGTTCAAAAGCAGTAGTCCAGCCTATTTCAGCGTGCCCTACTACATAATCACCTCTTTATAGTGTATGGTTTAAACTAATTTTTCTTTCAGACAGTATTAAAGTGCACATTCTGCAACATAATTCTCTGTAACACGCACTGTTAAGACTTCTTTACAACATACTGCATATGTTACAATTGTTCTTTCATTTCAACCGAAAGATCTATATCTCAAACATTTCACACATCTTCAATACTATGGACCTTATACTATTGTCTTAAAGACTATTTTTTTATCTTAACTGATGATTTTTATTCAGTGACGGGTAGAAATGTGATTGTGGATTGATTTGGCAATTACCTACTTGAGATGTTATCTTTAATTTTTATAAGCTATTGTAATATGGCTAACATTTTTTGACAGCAATTAAAACACATTTTGAGTTTTTGTCAATGATGAATATGAGGGAAGTTTTTAATGCATTATAATTTTTGACGGCCGGATTATTATATCTCAATGCTTGCGAAACTGCAGGTTCCGGGTTCGAATTCCGGTGAAGGCAACTCTTTGCCAAAGTCAAAAGTTTCTTTATTCAAACAGAGATGGCAACAAACTCTATTGAATCGTCTAAAGGTGCGTTTAAACCAAAAGAGCATTCGCTGTTCTATCCCCCGTTCTACGAAATCAACCAATCACGTTTTGTGTAACGATCGAATTTCGTAGAGTGGGGGGATAGAACAGCGAATGCTCTTTTGGTTTGAACGCACCTTAAGTTACACATCAAATTAATTTGTTTATTTATGAAAACATTTGTGATTAAAGAGACCACATTTTCGATGGCGCTTATGGCGTTATGATAGATAAAGATAGAATTTCTTTCATCTCACTATATACACCAAAATGTATCAAATTGCATAACACCCAAGATGGATTATCGATCATCCAATGATATTTTTCGGTCATTGCATTGTCTTCACTCGCAATAGTGACATAATAATACTTATTGATCTATAAAGAGTATAAAGGGCCATCAAACAGCTATTACTATTACGGCTGCCCTTTTATTAGTGTTACGTGGGCTGTGCGTAAAGAAATAGTAATGAGGAATGCTGTAAGGAACACTGCTTTACAGCTCTTGTATTGTTATGTCATCATTCACATCATCAGCGTATCTCAGACCACTGGGACATAGCTATCTCCTACATGTATCCTCGTGAAGTCCGCATAATATTTACTTTAAAGCATATTTTGCAAGGAAGCCGTGTGGTGACGGCAGTAGTTAGAATACCTACATATTATACATTTATACATTTTGTCAGCCTCCTTAGCCTAGTTGGTAGTGACCCTGCCTACGAAACTGGAGGTTCCGGGCTCAAATTCCGGCGAGCATTATTTGTGTATTTATTTATCACAAATATTTATTCCTTGGTCATGGCTGTTTATGTATTTAAGTATCTATATATTATGTATCTCTCTATTATACATCACAAGCCTTAATTGCGCTTACAGTGAGACTAGGTCGATTTGTGTGAGATGTCTTAGATGTCCCAAGATATCAATTTTATTTATTTATTATCTTTGCAGCACTTGACTGCACTTATGTTGCAACCATTTTTTTCTCGAATTATGATTAATTTTAATATTTTCTTAATAGTGTACACCCAATGTGATTGATTAATAATGTGACCCATATTTATGTTTAAAGCATTTAAATTTGATTTGGGTTATTTTGACAGTTGTGTGATGAAAACATCTTTGGTGTCATGTTATGCAAATTAAGCAATCACTTTATTAATCATTACATGTTCAATCATTAATCATCGAAATCAATTAAGAAGCCATGTAATTAATTTTGCTTTATAGCTCCATTGTAGGCAATTAAATGTCAAACTCTGTTATACCATTTTATACCTATAATTGTACAGTCGAGTGCATTAATATAAATACACATTTGTAAGGGATCAGTAGGTATGGAGAAGTGTATATATATTAATGCCCTTGACTGTACTATACCTATACGAATATTCGTATGTTTTAAATAGCCCATTTCTATGTCCCACTGCTTGACAAAGGCCTCTACTCTCGTTTCCCATTCCGTCTTCTTGGTCGTAAGTTCCAGTGAAGATATTTAAAATACATACTTACTTACGTGTATATTTTTTTGTTCCGTAATAAGACGCCGTAGCCTATAAACACTTATTACTTCAAGCTCTCACGTTAACCTTTAAAAAAGTGTTTATATTTGTATGTACCTATTTAAAATAATATGTAGGTATCCAGTTCAGACGTATTCTCGAGGCACAAATTTCAAAATAATCTATATTATATTTATAACTGTTACAATTCCATAAGAAAAGCATTCCATGACATCTATTAAATTTCTCAACCGAAATATTCGGGAGAGCTAATTCCTCTGAACTGTCTCAATTAAATTCAAATATAATTTAAATACAATTCATCGACATCATTATCCTCTGCCTATCTCCGTCCACAGCTGGACAAGCGGATTGGCGATAGCAGGTAGTGTGTCCACTATAATAATAATCAGCAACAGCCAATCATCAATAAATGTAATGACATTTTAATCCTTAAGTTTTACGATACCCACGAAAAGAGGTTGGTTGGTTAAATTGAATTAAGAATAACAAATCCAAATCACATCATCAGCATATATCAGTTCACAACTGGACAACGGCCTCTCCTTAGCCTATGAGTGCCGTCATTGAAGCCAAAAATACGGTCTTACCTCCCAATTTTTTTACTGTGAACTGATTAGCATGAAATTTTGGAAATAGGCTTATCTTACCCTTAATTTCAAAAGTGAGAGTGATCTGAACTCTGCCTTTTATTTTTAAGGGGTGTAAACAACCCCTTAATGAAAAGATTGTCATTGAGCCATTTTATCGCTAGAAAACATGTCTAGTAGTAAGTGGTGAAATTTGAAAATGATTTCTAAAATTACCTCATATTAAAATCATTTTCAACCCCTTGAAAATCTTACAACCCCTGCAAACAACCCCTAAATTGAAATAATCACATAAAATGCTTTGGTATGACATAAAAAGATGTAAGTATAGAGAAAGTAATATTTTATATTCTCTATAATAATCATCAAAATTTTAACCCCCTTTCGACCTTTGAAAAGTACCCATAGATATATGAAAGAGAGAGATTTGTAACGAAGCGAAATTGTAATGAGTCTCGGTGTCTCCGAGGTCGGGCCTTTGCCACGCTGTGATTGGCTAAAGCCCGGAGTGGGGCTACAATACGACGCGGCACTAGAGAGGAGGCTACGTCGATAAATTATTATCCATCTAGATATTTGATAAGGCCGGAATATTAAGAAAAACATTAAAATCGATCTATCATTCAATAAGAAAGAAATACAGTCTAAAATATCGCATTGAACTGTGTGTCTAATCTTTATAAACATTATATTTGAATATGATGAACGAAGCAATTTATTAACGACATTATCTGATTTGTTGCTGGGAATCAAATGAACAAATAATGATTTAGACGGGTGTACCTACCCTTAATAAAGATGATGTTATCTTCAGTTTCCGCGATGGTCACATATTTAAATAAAACAATTTCAACTTTTGACAACGGTTATTGTAAGAGGCTCAAAATAATGAATATACGCGATATAATCCTTTTATATTGTTTTACCTTTATAAGGATAAGATATTGATACAAAGGTCAAAATATGTAAGAAAAATTGAATATGATCAAATACATCAACAATTTATCGACGTTTATTTTATTTAATATCGGCACGGTCAGTCGTACCTCTAGTTCGCGGCCTGCTCGCAGCGGCCGTACCAAGAAATGATAGTACGATTGTGAATATCGCTAGCAATTCGATACATTGCACGGTCGCTAACCAAATTGCAACTTGCTTGCTATTCTAAGCCGTCAATGTAAAACGCACGTACAATTTGTCACTGAATAGTTCAACGAATTGGTACGCCCAAGACAAATCATTATGACATTTATGTCAGCGGTTTGTTTTTATATATTATTTGTAAAAATACGTGGTTTTGTCAAGTAATAACTAAAAAAATCAATACTTACATGTGGTACGTGACTCTATACTCCTTGAAATTTTTATTTACATTTCTATTTTTACAAGAAATAACGGCACAATTCGGCATTTTGCGGATATGTCCGAGCTCATTCTGTAGTCGCGGGTAAGTTGCGACTGGCTCATAGGGCGCGCATCTGTCACACTTATAAAGGCCAATGGGCCAAAACGCTGCGACATGTTCCATGCCTTCGTTAGCTATCTATACTGATCTGTGAAAGTACCCCTTGATAAAAAATTGTTTTTTTTTTTTGAAAAAATGAAAAGAACATATTGCGAAAACACAAATCAAATTATTTATTAACTAAAACTGTAAAGTATTCTAATAGGAGGTGCAGGCATGTAGTTAGTGCTTGCCCTTAGAGAATGGTCAAAGGCGCCTAGCCTTGTAAGGGATTGCATATACCCGAGAAATTTGACCGGTGGTTGCTAAGACCGAGTGGCCGAGGGGTACAGGCATCAGCCGCGAAAGCTGAGTACGTGGGTTCGATCCCCACCTCGGACATAGGTGATCTTGGTCGTTTTTCTTTGGTATATGACATCTAATATTTAAAAAATGAAAAGAATTTAAATATAATTCCACACTCTTATACTATGCGTATGGAACAGCATTCTGAATCATAATGTGTCCACTATGATTCAGAATGCTGTTGCCCATCAACTTCAATAAATAAATTTATTTATTTATTTATTAAAACAAAAGTTTACATGACATTACAGTAGAACACCAATGCATCATGAAACTAAAATTATACAATACAAATACAAAATAGAAATGGCTAAGCTAAGGGATTTAAGTGTTACTTTAAATCCCTTAGCTCTCTTACGTCACCCACGGGAAAAGTTGGTGTGGTGATAAATGTATTCTTACTACCGTCACCACACGGCACCACAAATCCGAATTAATATTTCAACTAATATTCCTCTCACCACGGGCTATTAAACAACCTTACAGACTAATATTAATATTGTGTAATGTTTAAATGTAAAATAATTAGGTGTGAGCGTAATTGCGATAATCCATTTGACCGCGGTCCACTTTCTGACGGACGGACGGACGGACGGACGGAGAAAGGCAAGATTCGCGCGGAGACGATAATTGTTGGTGCGTGTGTCCACTGTCCAATAGACGTCTAAAATAATCCATTTGACCGCGGTCCACTTTCTGATGGACGGACGGACGGACGGAGAAAGGCAAGGTTCGCGCGAAGACGATAATGTTGGTGTGTGTGTCCATTGTCCAATACACGTCTAAATAATCGCAAAATAAGACTTAAAGAAGCGACCATACGCACGTATGCGTATTGGGTGCTTAGATAAGTTGCCAATCGCTAACGCTTAATCGTCAATCGCAAACGAAAGGCAGCTAACTGTCTTTATTGCACTAATATGAAAGAGTGACAGAGATGGAAAACTACGCAACGCTACTAAGCGATAGCGATGGGCAACTTAACTAAGCATCGTGCCTACTACTGCAAACAGCGAATGTCGTAAATATCGGGGATTTGTCTCTGTCACTGCAACGAAAGCGTCATTAGAGTGACAGAGATAAATTTCCGACATTCAGTGTTCGCGATAGGGCCGTAGTTTTACCGCGTGGTCCGCACACCACAGTTTAAAAGCAAGCGGTGTGCCATCTACTATGACATTTACATAAGCTACAACGCACACGCCACGTACACGCGCACGCACATCTGGATACGCATCCAGTTTGGCCTGGCGTGGCCTTAAAAGATTACGGTGTTTCGTTTCTAATTTCCTGGGTCCACCTTCTGACTTTGCACCATTAAGCTCTATGATATATCTAATACTGCATACATACAGTGTGTAAGTCTAATACGGGCGATCAATTAAACCAGGCATGGGATTCATTAGTGTAATCATGGATTACAAGGTTTTTTTTTAAGTTACTCTCAATTATGATCCTACAGAATTTTTTTAAGATTATTGGAGCAGCAATGTAGGTACGAACATTTGTTATTGTTGATATGGCAGTTATGTCATCTGCTTTTGAAATTAGCTGTCATCGAGACTTTAACTCGCGTATGTTGCTCTACATTGCGCGCCGAATTATTATGAATGGAAAATTTTGTTGCTCTAATTTTAAGTAAAAGTTATTTGAATGTACTCATTATGTCGTAAACTAACACCTGTTAAGAGTTTCGCCCGTATTGGACTTACACCCTGTATAATTATGTGTGCAGTTGATTATACTTCAGCTGGATATGTATAGGGAAAGTGGACCAAAAACTTGCAAGGTTTGATGAATGATATACAAAAATATACTACTTTACAAAAATAGTCTTATCTTTTTGCAGTGTGGAATTGTTTAAATAAGCAATACCAGGAAGACTTCTTCTTTGTTATAACATTTGTCTTAGTTCATAAAACCTATACTCACACATAAAATATAAAATAATCGCCACACAATGCGAAATAGAATTTTAATTAAAAACCTTACTTATTTATATTACTTACATAACAAAATGTAGTTTTATAAGTCTTTTTCATTGTCTGCGTCTATTGTCTTAAAAAACACCAACAATGCATATAAATCTAGCTATTCTCATATAAATATTAATTGTAGGTTTTGTCACGTAATTAAAGTAAATATTACGTGATTGTTAAACATTTGCACGGGTGCTATCGATCACTAATGTGGAAGTTGATGTTAGTCATTACATAAAATGTGGTGTAATAGTACATTACTATAGAGGACGGGAAACGAAGGGTTACAGGCCAAGTAGATATATCTGGCCGAAGGAACTGAGGCCAGATAGGAATACGCGGCCTGTAACCCTGTTTCTCGCCGAGATTTGTATAGTGCTTTTCTCAAACTTGCCATGAAATAAAACGAACTGATTTCGCCGAACCATACTATTTGATTTGTAAATAAACCAATAGTACAGTATCGTACAACATTAAAAAAAACATTCGCGCCTAACTTTTTTTTTAATCTGTTTGAGGTATCCTTTTACCTGTTGGTATAGACAATAGTTCTTAGGTTATTTTTTTTTCTGTGGCTGAATGTTAAGACCTAGTGTCACAATTTGACGTTTCAAAACAAAAGACAGTTTGTTTGCAGTCCTAGGTGTGAAATAAATACATGAAATCTCTTTACATATCATCTTAGCATATGACACCGGATACATAGTATTTCCGGGCTTAATTTAAAGTAAGTAACATGAACATTCCGTAGCAAGTTTGAGAAAATTTATTTACCTACTCTTTAAGTAAAAACATCCCATTGGCGTTCATCATATATACATATGTAGGTATACATACGTACGTATATGATGTACATATGATACATCATGTATGCCCTTAATGGCAAGCGATAAAGTGGACTGTTTTTACTGTTTTCACAAATGATATGCAAATCATATCATCAGCCTATCGCAGTCCACTGCTGGACTTAAACCTCTCCTTGTAACTTTGCGTGACCGCGTCAGGAGGCCCATAATCGTTTTATTGTTTGGCGATCACAGTAATGTGTCGATCAGATGACGGCTGGTGCCCATCATCAATCATTAATAAATGAATGGTCAGTAACACTTCCATCCCTTAGTCGACTCTTAGGACACCCGCGGGAAGAATCGGGGTGGTGACAAAAATGTATTCTTACTGCCATCGCCACGCGATGCAAATGATATAACTCATATAACATCCGTCAAATATCGGACCGGACGGAACAACGGACACTTGCTCGCGACATGTGATAGATCGAAGCGCAGAATCCCGCGCACCCGTTATTTCTTACGTCATGTTATCACGTGACCCACACGTCATAGGTCCAGTTAGTATAATTGAATATCATATTTATTTATTTATTATCACAACATAGTCATATAAAACAAAGCCGCTTCCTATGGCCCTATATCCCTATGTATTTGTAAGTATGTATGCTTGACCGCTCGTCTATGGTTGCTAAATATAAGAATCAGTACAAAAGGATTTTGAATTCAAATTATGAATTGATTTGAGTTGAATATCTATTATTGTGCGGGTAATTATCAAACACAGATGGGTTGCGGAAATACAGGGTTAAATCTTTAAAACTTCGCAACGGATTTTAATGAGGCTTTTTTAATAGATAGAGTGATTCAAGTGTAATGTTTTAATATCAGAATTGGACCCGTACAAATCCGGGGCGGGTCGCTAGTATTCACAATTAGACAATTTAAAGCTTTTGTTGCAATGTACATTCGTCACTTAGTCTTAGTACACACAAGTCTCACTGCACAATTTAATCGACTCAACGACAGGTGTCATATATTATATACCATAGATCAAGCAAACGTAACTTAGCGTGTCAAATGAACTCAGTAAAATCTACTGAGTTGTCCGTCTTTAATCGCAGCTTGCAGCTTTCGGGCGTCAAATTTTGTAAATTTAAGTGGACAAAAACATTAATAATGCCTCCTTAATTAATATTAATTGCAACAACACAAAAATATATGAATACTCAAGGGCCTGAGACATATTTAAAATCATAGGCAAGTAACAACTTCAGTACAAAATCTGACACGCTCGGCCGCCATACAAATGAATGAACTTATTTCTTCTATCCAAATCTAATTCTGTGGACTCAACCGTGATATTTATTTACTAAATTACATAAGGTGACCAAAAAAATAACTACATTCTCGATAACAGTGAGGATTCGGGAAACAAACTCGTAATATGCCAATGTCATTTTAGCGTTTTGATTAGCAATGTATACAAGTTGCAGAATATTCTGAAAATTGCGGGAATATACTCGGAAATTTCCGAGAATTTTCATGAGAATTTAAGAGTTAGTTCTCATTGGGAATGTTTCCATGAGAATTAATAAAAAAGTGTTAAGAAGATTATTGTATTTCACAATTGAATAAACAAGGCATAAAATATACCTTAAGAAGGCATGTATATACCACGGTTTTGGCACGATTAGATTGCTTGTAAATTTTTAATTTCCGAGAAACTGAATCGAATCTATCTGTTCTATCCTGCATTCCAAAAGTATGGAGACCTATTGGCAACGGAAACGCAGTAATTATTTTTTGGCGATCCTGTTTACTATCACTAAATCATGGCAAGGTTCAACTCTTGCGCATGCCGCATCCGGCGGCACTGCACCCGTTCTCTCTTATGTAAACCATTATGTTTAACGATCATCGTATAAAAATTATGATTGAGGCTATTTGGCGGATGTCTGCGTCTATATTTTTGAATACTATGTTATTAAAGACTGGTATTAACACATGGAGCCTAAAATGGTTTATTTAATTTGGTTTCGCGGCTATATTATGAAATACTGTAGACATTTTTAAAAAGGTTAACGTTTATTTTATTTCAATTAGCAGTAGACACATTTAGCACTAGATCACAGTAGGTATGTATTTATTTTGGCCTCCATAGCTTAGTTTGGTAGTGGTAGTAATTCGTTGAAAAAACTAACTTTAGTTAATCAGACACATATGATGATTGCGTAACAAATTCGCAAACAATGATCCAAACGCGATCAAACACTCTAATCGATATCCTTAATGGATGATTACTAAAGGCAGAATCAGGTCAATGGCTGTATTATCTAAAATAGCCCATAATAACAGTAAAACTGTACGAATAAGGATGAAATGATCTCTGTATGCGCAGGAGTTACATAATGTTACGAAATGCTTCAATGCTTCCATTGTTTTTAGATCTTGAGTAGACTTCGGCCTTATATTGATTTAGATTTACCGCCACTCTTTCGAACTAATTTTTTTCACACTGGTATCGTTTACTATTAGACATAGAGATAGAAAGTTTTTATTTAGCATCACAAAAAATCACGATAAGGAGTAGGACAAAAGAAAAAGAAAACTGTTTTAAAAATAACCTAAATATTAACATACATAATATTATATAGTTCCGTGGATGCTAAATAGGAGCTTGCCTCAGCATGATGTTGTAGAGTGTTTACTACTCGTACAACGCTGATTTTCAGGCAGACCCTTACAATATGTATCCCTTATTTGCTGTTGATCGAAAACTAAATGGCTCAGAGTTGTATGTTGTTGTATGTCTCAATAATAATAATAATATGTTGTATGAATGCAAGCTATGTGTATTTGAGCAGAGCAATTCGGTACAAGATGAATAGAATGGTCATATATAAAAGGAAGTATATAAATTATACAATATATATTGATACGAGTGTACATAAATACATATTAAAGAAAAAGAAAAATTGCTTCATCTATTCCAATCTGCAAGTAAAACTATCCGAAGGAATGATCCAAGTGTATGCGCAGACGAGTTACATAATATTACGAAATTTATTCTACTTCAATTGTTTTGTAGATCTTGGCTCGATATCAGTATAGAAGATCAGTAACCATACCATGAGTTTTTAAGTATCGGTTACGTTAGGTGTTAGGGAATTTTTGGTTTCTGTAGAATACTGATTTACAGTGCTTGAGTCTCAAAAATCGCCCCCTTGACCCGAAACTTTTACTCTTCAGTTAGATAAACCTGGGCATTTTCACTTTTAGGAACACTCAATCAGCGAGAAAGTAAAAAAGCTTAGTTGCAGTCAGGTTTATAACGACAATTAATACGATATCTTTAGGAATTATAAACTTGATCGTCATTTTTATATTATAATTCGCAGGGGTACAACTGATACTAAAAATTTTTTATTCACTCGATCTATTAAAAAAACGCATCTAATGCCCGCTTTCCACTGCGATTGGAGCGGAGTCATTAATGGGTGCGTTTAACTTTCACTGCAGGGGCCTATTTCTCGTACCTTATTAGACTAGTAATATTAGTCCATGGGCTAATATTTTTTACAAGTTTACAAATTTGCGTTTCTCGAAGCCACTCTAATAAAATATTAGTTATTAGTTACCAACTAATAAATATTAGCTAATATTATTAGACATAATTTGGTTTTGGTTTCTCGAAAACAAAGAAAAATAACTACACTTGTAAAATACACTCATAAAGCTATTAGTCGCCGAAGCATGGTAAAAAATATTAGTCCAAACTATTAGCATGTTACTTATCACAGTTAACTAAAGAAAATTATAAAATGTGGACGGATTCGGATGAGAAATAATTAAAATTGTTAATTCCTCCCATTTTTACGTTTACCTATTTAGGTTACGTGTCCGAAAAGCTTCCAAATAAAATATCTCTGGCTTCCAAGCTTTCAATATATTCCTCAAAACCCACGTAAAATACACGTATTGTGATCTTGGTCGTTTTTCTTTGGTAGGTATATGACATCTCAATTTCAATTTCAATTTCAAAGCCTTTATTTCTGATATATTATCATTCTACAATTATAATAAGTAATATAGTTATACAAGTTTCTAATCAGCGTGTCCTTTCGACACATGGACAAATAGAATGACTGAATGGGTACCACGACACAACGCAAAAAGAAAAATTGGAAGACCACGAATGAGATGGTCAGATGACCTCAGGGGAGTTGCCGGCCCCATGTGGGTCAGGCTTGCAAGAGACAGGTTCGGGTGGAAGGAAAAAGAGGAGGCCTTTGTGTCGAAAGGACACGCTGATTAGAAACTTGTATAACTATATTACTTATTATAATTGTAGAATGATAATATGACATCTAATATTTATAATTAAAATTTTATTTTAACTAAACAAACAATTTGCTTTTTACCGCCAATATATATATATTTTTTAATATGCAATAAGGCATGGGTAATACTCCATTCAGCCAAGTTGGACTAATATTTTTTATTAGTTTACCAATATTAGTTACCAGTCTAATAATTATTTTCTAGAAACAGAAAATATTAGGACTTGTAAAATTTTCACTTGTAACTAATAACAAATATACTTGTAAACTAATATTTACGAGAAATAGGCCCCTGCTGTGATTCGCAGCCGTCAGCTGAATACTAGTCCTTAGCTAGCGATGAACGTGAAATGGAGCCATTAATGAGTTCGCTCCGCTCTCAGTGGAAACCCGGGATAAATCCGTTGCGAAGTTTTATAGATTTAAGAATACATACGGATATAAGGGACAGAGAAAGCGACTTTGTTTTGTACTATGCAGTTATATCGCTAACCGCTTAAAAACTTACACCAAAAACGGGTTGTTTTACTGACATCATATCAGCCGAAAGACGTCCACTGCTGAACATAGGCCTCACCCAAAGATTGCCACGATCAAAATCCGCACTCCCGTGTAAATAAAAGAGACACGGCGATACTCGCCCGGCGTTAATAGCTGATAGCTGGACGAGTATCGCCGTATCTCTTATTTACACGGGAGTGCGGATCTTTTGTTCGTGTTTAGGTATAGCCGATAGTTCATAGCTTAGTAGCTCGCTGTGAGACTAGTGCCTAATGCGTTTATACGCATAGTTAATAGGAGATGCCTACGTCCAACAGTGGACTGAGATAGGCTGATGATGTATGTATGTATGTAGAACTCAATTGTCGTGACAGAGCTGACAAATAAGCTTTTTTTTAATATGACGCTGATCGAGTGTACAGAAGCCACCAGAAATGTGCGCGTGTGGAATCCGCGTCACATTATTGCCTAAGCCTGTGACCTCCACTCGGGTCAGATGACTCAGTTCACACCCAAGGCCGGAGGTCAAGCGCCGGTGATTGCCGAATGAGGGTTTTAGTTATTTTTTCTGTCACTAGACGGCGCTCGGTAGGCGTGAGGTCCGAACAGCTGTCAGATTCGTAGGTACTGGTTTTAAAGACCATTGAAATTCTAATTGTATTTGGAAGTTTATTGATTGTGTGATTAGGTACGACTAGAAAACGGGACTGACCCGAACTGAAGATTGAGCTTTAAAACAGGGCCACAAAGTCACTGGTACTAAAGAAAATTGCTAAAACTTTGTTCATTTCGTAGGAATTTAATGGAACTGATTTTTTTATTTATTTTTAGAAACAATATTCCTAAAGTAATGATTTTAAAAATAAATTATCCGACAAGTGTAAAGAAAATTAAATTCGCGTATTTAATTTGACAATTCTTTGGACCTTACGCCGCAGTGCTGCCATCTCACCGAACCATAGTGGCCGAAAATATACGCCAATTGTCAGTAGAATGAAAAAAATGTAAACAAATATGGCCGACTTTCCATAGCATTTGACGTCTTTGACCTCCTCCTCATCAGCCTGTCTCAGTCCACTGCTGAACGTAGGCCTCTCCTACTAACTATGCTTATACACACATTAGGAGGTAAATGCCCATAATCACTACGCTGGGCAAGCGGATTGGCAGTAATGTGTCCACTATGATGACGCTGCTGCCCATCATCAATCAAATCAAAGAATCCTCAGTGACACTTCTGTCCCTTAGTCGACTCTGACGACTCCCGCGGGAAGAGTTGGGGTGGTTACAAATGTATTCTTACTGCCGTCACCACACGGCACTGTTTTGACACATATCGTGGGACACGATCGCTGATATATGTATTTTTACGTACTCATAAATATCGGTAATTCTAACAAAATATATATGAAGTGAACTCAAGCATTAAGGTTTTAAGTTCATAATAAAACCAAGATTGGATATAGATTTTATTACGAACTATTAGGTAGGGTCAGTGCGGGTAAGACCGTCTGTCATGGAAGTCCGTCTACCAACTGATTTCCACCACTAACTCAACAATATCAGACGCCTATGACGGACTTTCTTTAATTTGTCAACTGTTAATACTTCGAAACGATTGCTAGTAATACGTATTACTGTCCATTTTCTTAAAAGTCCGGGTAATAGTAGCACACTTTATATCTTATTTAAACAGACTTACTTGCATTCCACTATCTTGCAATATTGAATATTCTACTTATCTTCATTAACTAAATAAGCTACCTTAATTATCTAACAATGACTTAGTACCATGTCGCAGTGACCGCTCACTGCGGCAGTGATGAATACGCGAACCGATTTAAAACGACATGGTACTTAATAATGGCTTGAGTAGACTTTTACTTATCAAGATAAGATGGTCAGATATAAGTACTGTATCCGGACACTTTCAAAGTAAGGCCCTCGTCCTACCTAAAGCGATAGCGATAGCGAAGCTATCTGTTTAACGATACTTTTGAAGCTACGATCATTGTAATATAATATCTTAAATAAAAGAAATTAAAAACTGAACGAGCTTTTATAATTTAACGACGAAATGGACTTAAAATTACGTTATCACTTTTCGGAAATTTATTTGTTAATACACATTATTTTCGACCCATTTTTAGTATTTTTTTTAAGACAAAATTTTCTTTTTTTTTAATATATCAAGAAAATGCTTAAATATTGTCCTAACGTGACGTTACGGGCATGATCTAAGACCCGAGGTCGCAGACAGACGTGGTCGTTACGTCATGCCCGAAACGTATGGACAATATTTAATGTAAGTTTACGCGATTAAAGGCCTCGCAGATAAATGATAGCTATCCTTTTCGTTTACATCTAGGATATACCTGGGAAAAAGGATTGTGAACCTTTTATCTGACGGATATACAGGATGGAAATTCTTTTTGGGTCAGTTAGGGCAACTACCAGATCCAGTGTACCTACGCGAAAATGGTTTTACAAGACCTTCCATCGATTTTAAATTAATGAAGATTGGTCGTTATTTATTAGTGATAATCGGGAAAGTTTAAATTGAATAAAAGTATCATTGCGTCTCGTTTTTTACACGAGCGGCTATGTTTTGTTAATTTTTATCGCCGATCACTTACCTACTCGCTTTTGATGGGACGAAGTCTATAAATTTGTAAGGTATTTATTGTGATTTATACCAGTTTGAGATATATGTAACTGATGGTACCTACTTCAAAATATTGTTAAATACACACTAAGTGTTAATAGCCCAAATACTATGTGCCCGCTAAGTAAAAACCTAAATAGTTCGAAGGTTTAAGTTTCCTTGACGTTAAGTTTTAGTTAAGTAACAGATAATTACTAAAGCCTTGGCATAGTTTTGAAAAGCTAATTAGCCAAAATTGAAAGTTAGGTGTCACTAATCGATCTTCTTTAACTTATGTACCTCCTGTCGACCGGTTTTCAAATTTGCTAGTTATTTTATTAATACGCTGTGAAATTGTCAAAATGAGAAAATACACTACCTACAATGGGACCTCCTTTGGAGGTTAAATTATAAAAACTATTGTTACAATAGTACTATGTTACTGTAACTATGTTCACAATAGTACCTACGTGTATACTAGTATGTAACCGAGTGGCCGACGGGTGCAGGCATCAGCCGCGAAAGCTGAGCACGTGGGTTCGATCCCCACCTCGGACGTTGGTGATCTTGGTCGTTTTTTCTTTGGTATATGACAGCCAATATTTATTATTTATAATTAATAAATATTAGGTAAGCGAATTAGTAGACTTTTTTCATCGCTATTTTGGCAAATATCTCGGATTTCCACCAATTTAAATATACTAAACCACAGACCGTGCCGTGCCGTGCCGTGTGGCCGTGCCGTGTGGAGACGGCAGTAAGAATACATTTGTCACCACCCCAACTCCTCCTTCGGGTGTCGTAAAAGTCGACTAAGGGTGTCACTGACCATTACTTGATTGATGATGGGCAGCAGCGTCATCATAGGACACATCACTGCGGTCGCCATTCCGCTTGGCCAGCGTGGCGATTATGGGTATTTTTTACCTCCTAATGCGTTTATACGCATAGTTAATAGGAGAAGCCTACGTCCAGCAGTGGACTATCATAGGCTGATGATGATGAAACCACAGACTAAACCTTTTAAGGGTAGCATACAAAATTTACAAATTAACCTAGTTATTGATTACAAGTATTTTCAAAATGAAGACAAGACAAAAATAAATAATCGACGCCGGTTCTATTCCTACACCTATGACCTGAAAATATATCCCTTCACACGACACACATTTTCAAAAACGTTGCCCAAAAAAGTGCCCACGTTGAACAGTGTCAAACACTGGTTCTTTTACTTAACAAATCAAATAGCTATAAGTACCTATTTACAAATAGGATGTTGCGAATAATTCGAGTTTAGACTAAATTATGTTTTGCCTCGAGCTTAGTTATGTGAGAGTTACATTAAATACTTTTATGTTAAGAGCAATTATAAGGTGCCTCCTGTATATTGGTTTAAACTTTCACGACCATCACTCATATTTTAACGAGTTAACACTAGGCATTTATTTTAATGATAAACGGGACTTAGGGTGCCTTTCCACTAGAGCTTTGCTATGTAGATGGGATTGATATCCACCAATCAGTTACGCATTATAGAACAATAACAACATGCGTCATATACGAGCTTCGTTTCGAGACTACGAACAAATAAAACATGGAAGCCGCACGCCATACTAAATTGCCTTTCGAAAACGGTACTGAATTTTAGTTGACAATTAGTATCACCCCCTCTTCAATGCATCACGGTAAATAATTTCAATGTCAACCTATAAAAACATAAACCGCCCTCGCCATTTAAAAATAGTTGTGATTGGTCAGTCAAAGTTTTGATTGGCTATATTCTATAAACATTTGTCAAAGATGTTGCGCCGAAATATGCGTGGTGTTAAGAAATGCGCTATGTTCTGCCTATGTAGAATATGTTTGGTGGATTTCAAACGCTTTCGCAAAGCATAGCTCTAGTAGAATGGCACCCTTAATCGCGTAAGCTTAGGTTCAGTATTGTTCTGACGTTTTGGGTATCACTTTAAACCCGTGGCCGCAGGCAGATAACCTACTGCCTACTGAGTTAATAACTGTATGAAAGCAAGGTTGTTTAAGTGTAAATAATAACAATTTGGATTAATAGAGTGTCCAATCACTTTAATAAAGCAGTTTAAAGCACTCGACTAAATTATCACCAAATAAAAAAAAAACAATTCAACCGATTTCTTCAAGATCCTATCATGAATTGGTGTCAATGGGACCATCTAGTGATTATACTCGTTCGATAAAAAAAAATGAAAATCGGTTCACGATTCTCGGAAATATCGAGTGACATAAATCTACATTATAGCCGGTGTAATGACTGGCATAGAGGTAATCCATCTAAGTCCTCAGGGTAGGCAGCGCATAGGCGATTTTTTGATCACTGTCCATGGGCCTCCGTTCCTGCTTTTCAGGTGGGCTGAGAGCTCAGTTGTCTACCTTCGTCACATAAAAAAACATAAAAAAGAATCAGCTATATTGAGAACTTCTCCTATTTTGAAGTCGGTTAAAAATGATGTTTCATATCCATAAAAGGTTCAAATTACATCCTTGAAAGTAATTGTTCGTAATGACAACCGTTAAAGTAAAAGTACCAGTGGTCTTCATTGACCTAATACATCCCTTTCAATCTTATATCGTTATGATAGAAGTAGGTAACATAATATGTAGGTGTGTATCATCTATTGGGTACTATAGTGTCGAGTATCGGTACCTGACCGTACCTTATTGAAACTACCTTTTTAGTACGGTCTTTTTACGCACTAGTGGTTAATTTTTTGTTAGATTGAAACTTCAGAGAACCATCTGTACTGAAAAACTTCGTAACACGATACACGTGCTAAAACCTTCTGTTGTGTTACTTGTGTTTTATAGTTGCCGATTTCTAAGAATGAGCTTAGAACACCGTTGACAGTTTATAAATGAGCCTTATATACCTATACAGGTTGTTTCCGTGGTCGTCATCCCAACTGTGAAAGACGGGTTAAGATGGTCTTTCTGAACAATTTTTCCCATGGGACCTATATGAATATACGTACTTTTTTTACGACTAGTATAGTTCCAGTTCATTAATATGCATACATTTCTCCATATTTTTTTTTCTTTATGTGTTTACATAATTATGAAACGAGACTGGAAATTATGAACACTTCCGCATTGGTTGGTATGAAATCAGTTAATTTTTTTGCGCGATATTCATATTTGTTCCATGGGAAATCTTGTTCAGAAAGACCATCTTAACACATATTTGACAGTTGGGATGACGACCACGGGAACACCCTGTATATGACATGATATGACGTTAAAAGACTATCGGAAAAATGGTAAGTCTTACCCTCATATTAATAAGGAGTAATATTATACCTAACTACCAAAAGTTCATTCTTAGAAATCGGCAACTATAATTTATCGCCCTCGTTTCAAACTTATTTTTTTTCCACTTGTATCGTAATGTAATAATACAGTTCCGTGATCTTCTATTACTATCATGTATACAATCAAACAGAGACTACGAAATAATATTACAATTGTGATATAACAAATACGTAACGATAAAATATGTAAAATATTTTTTGACATTGACATTAACTTGACAGTGGCACAAAAGTGTGAACGTTAAGAATTCACACAGTTTAGTGTTTAAACTACATCCGTTGACTTTCACACGACCTTGAGCTACTTCAACGAAAAACAATAATAACTGACTCTCACATCATTTAATATAAAGTTCGAATGTTCATTTGCAAATTAATCTTGTTGGTACTTTAGTATTTCATAAGGAAAGATTTTTAAGACAATATTTTTTTAAACAATTATACATAATGTGTTATACAATATACCTACTTCATAAAAACTGTAATAATGTAATGGCAATTAGTATTGATAGAATCCAAGGATTCTATTTATAGTACATCATGACACAAGTGCGTAAAACATGAAATTCGAAACGAGTGGCCATGTTTAAAATGGACAAGAGTTACGAATTTCGTTTTTGCACGCGTCTCGTACGACGTTTTTTAGTACAGATGGCCCTTCGAAGTTTTGTACCTGACATAAAATGAGCACTTCTCGCACTAGCACGTAAAAAAGGCACCATCTGTACAAAAAAAAAATCCTGACTGAATTGGGAATGTTAATCTTTCATACATAATAACTTAATAACTCAGCACGCGGTGTACGAAGTGTTGCCCTTTGATTCACAGTACTTACCTAATTGTCATGTCACGTCAATGTATTTATTATGACAAACCAGAGTTGGGCAAAAAGTAATATGATTACTTCTGTATATTACATTTGTATGTGTACTTTGTAATATATATTACAAATATACACCGCTAAGGCCGTGTGGTGACGGCAGTAAGAATACATTTGTCACCACCCCAACTCCTCCTGCGGGTGTCGTAAGAGTCGACTAAGGGATTTAAGTGTCACTGACCGTTATTTGATAAAATATTGATGATGGGCAGCAGCGTCGTCATAATGGACACATTACTGCGATCGCCAATCCGCTTGCCCAGCGTGGCGATTATGGGCATTTCCCTCCTAATGCGTCTATACGCATAGTTAATAGGAGAGGCCTACGTCCAGCAGTGGACAGGCTGATGATGTGATGTGATGTGATGTGATTATCCGCTATGAAAACTATCCAGTTTGTAATATGACTAATATGTTAAAATATCTGCACATTCCGTTACTTCGATTTTGTCATTGATAAATATTTGCGTAAAAAATGCGATGCGATTTTGAGTAAGCGGTTATCGTAGCCTATTGATGCTTAAATCTGTGGGGTCTTATTTCTTACTTTATGTATTATAACCTCGCTACTTATTTATTTAAATTGTCAAAGTGGCAAAATATTATGCAGCTTTTAAAGACATTTAAGAAGTGAACAGACATAATTTTAAAGTTTTTTTTTCTTAACTAAGTAGGTATAGGTAACTAAGTATTAGCGGTTTAAATAAATCACATGTTATCCATGTCCGTTCAAAATTCTATAAACGACTATATTTCTTAAACACCTGTACTTACTATTAGTTATTATTTTAATTTACTTATTCTGTAATATAATTATAAAAAATATCAAATCACACCAAAACCTCTTAAAGTACTATCTAAAAAAACGACATTATAATATAATCGCATAGCTTTGAAGACAAGCATACAAAGAGACAGACAGCAACTTTGTTTTACATTACATAGTGACAAATGTATAGTTGCCATTCTCGTCCCATTTCAATTTCGCACCAAATAGCCGTCAAACCCAAGCAGTTCAACTGACCTCCCCATATTCCGAATCCTGACTGACGATGCTCTGGTAAAAGTGGGCAGAAGTCACTATATAAGCTAAGTGAGCGCGGCGACCATCACACAACTACAGTAGTTTCGAGAGCGCAGACATGGCCCGATTGAGCATTGTAAGGATGCAGTGATTGTGATGTGTTGTGAAGTGATATTCCGAATTTGATTGTGCAGATTTGGTGCATTCCACGAAAAAGTCCACCGATGTCCCGTACGAACATGGTTTGAAAATTGTGGGTTTATCGAAGTCCTCTTTCGTGACTAGAGTCGAAAATGACTCAAAAATATATGTAATAACTAAAAATTCGGAAGATAACTCAAATTATCGAAATATACACGCGTTTGTACGGGACAGCCCATGGAATGCTCCATTTGCGCGTTTTGCGGGATTTGTAGGGTCCACGGAAAAAACATGTCCAGTGTAAAAAAATCAGGGCTAATTCACACCTTATTCTGTTAAAAGTAAGGTGTTTCCTTCTGTAATTTGAATTGACTAAACATGCTCTTTCCGTGGACTCTTCATTTAGGTTTTTATCACTTGTGATTTTGAAAATTGGAGCATATTTTGTGAATTGGATTTAAAAGTGATAGTTTTTGTAGTGAATTGAGTTTCGATGCTCGATTATTTAAATTGGTGTTCATATTTTGTTTTTGATTTTGCATTACGTCTGAATGCGTGTGAACCAATTAAAGTCAAATCAATTTCACTATATTACGAATATGTTTAGTACGAAATTATAATTTGATGATATTATAACATAAAGGACCTGTTTCATCATTCTTAAATAAAATATATCGTCAGATAAATGTTACGTGTCCTTTTCTTTCAAGTGCCTAGGGAAAATAATAGTGATACTTTTATCTGACGGGTACATCCAACAATTATGAAAAAGGCTGTAAATTCAGAATATTACGCTGTGAAATTTCAGTTAGAAATCCCATCTCCATTAACTTTTGACTTAACTCATCTTGTTTTATCATCTTTTTTAACATATACCCATTTGTCCTCAGGCCGTCCTCGCCCTGATTGGGTGCGCAGTCGCTGAACCCCCAAGCTACAGCTACCCTGCCCCATCCATCGTCTTAGTTGGGGGTCACGGGGGTGGCGGGTACTCTGGTGGTTACTCTGGCGGTTACAGCTCCGGTCACAGCAGCCTCAGCAGCGGCGGCCACTACACCTCTGTCCCTGTCGGCCATCAGACCTCAGAAGGCTACCACATCGACCCCCATCTATTAGACAAAATCAAGCACATCATCCTTAAAGACGAGATCAGCAACCAAGCGTACCAGCAAGCTTCTTCCTCCCACGGACATGGAGTGTCATCTCACTACGGCCCTCCAGCCCCAGTGTACGGCGTTCCTCATGACAGAATCGTGGGAATCGAGCTTGAGCACATCCAACAGGGTCTCCAAGTAGCCCAATACCATCAGGCTGAGGAGGATCATTCTGGTTACGCTGGCGGTTACTCCGGTGGTTACATCAGCGGTGGTCATGGTTACTCTAGCGGTTCCAGCGGTTACTCGAGCGGTTCGAGCGGTTACTCAAGCGGACACTCTGTTCCTTCCATCACTTATACCACCATCGGTGTCCCATCAGGTTCCTACGGTGTCCCATCCCCTTCCTCGACGTACGGATCTCCTCACCATTAAAGTCATAGTTATATTGTTGTAAAGTCTGTAAATAAATTAATGTAAAATGCTCGTTAATTCTCGTTTTAATGCAGCCTCGAAAGTTTGCGCAATGACACCTTAAATGGGGCTGAAGTAAATTGACCTCAAGGGTCTTGGACCTGTTTTGAAAACGACCGGTCGATTGTGCAATGTGTTACATATCTTGTAATGTTGCATTCTTGTTTATGTAGATATTGCCGAAGTAATGTAATTAAGAAGATCGTTTACGATCTCAAATATGGTGATAAATATTTCATTCTGAAGTAGGTTAAAGTAATGTTATATCAATCCCTCATTTTATTATAAGTAGCCGTCCCATAAGTTGGTCAGTAGGTATGGTTTACGTTGCATTTACTCGATACATGAAGTAGAATGGGCCATTTCTTTTACAGTTGTAAACAATTTTTAGAAACATAAGTATTCTTTATATGATTTCTACTTTCAATCGTGAGCTCTTTCGGTCCTTGAAGAAAGATATTGTCCATTTTTCGAACTGTCCATTCCGTTACCGCCATACAAAATGTGTCAAAAAAGGTGAAGAAAACCTTGGAACAACAATGTTCTCCTATCAGGATCGAAAGAGCTCGCGATTCTGAGTGTAAATCATATTCAAAGTTCCAAATCCAATAAAAAAACAACTTCGAAAACAATGGCCTAAACGTTACTAGCCACTCACATGCTTTGATTTTTGCGATAGACTATGTCTATGTAAAATAAGAGTGATGACATGTAACAAAAGATACTTGAAACAAGTGAGTGGCTAGTAGAACAATAAATCGTCGGCAACAATAAAAACTCACTATAAAAACGGTCACTACTCTTAGCAACCTCTTATGTCAGTATTAAATCAGAACTGAGATAAGAGCTTTATTTAAAGTTGGTATTTGTTACTTAGTGAGTTTTGCCTGTCAACTGATGAAATGTTACTATTTATTACTTACTACCTACTTATTACTCATAATCCTAAGTCCTCAAAATCTTGTTATAAAATTTGAGTGTAATTTAAAGCAGTATTTCAGGTCAAATGCAAAGCACTAACTGTTTTAACGACCAACGTACTTGTGTTACCTCACTTTTACTTTCAAAATAACTCTTTTAATGACCAAACCAGTAATTAATCTTTCTTAAGTACAGTCGCAATCAGATATACAGTCAACTGCAAAAATAAGTATCCAAATCATCATCAGCCTATGATAGTCCACTGCTGGACGTAGGCCTCTCCTATTAACTATGCGTATAAACGCATTAGGAGGTAAATGCCCATAATCGCCACGCTGGTCAAGTGGATTGGTGATCGCAGTAATGTTTCCACTATGATGACGCTGCTGCCCATTATCAATATTTATCAAATAGTGGTCAGTGACACTTCAATCCCTTAGTCGACTCTTACGACACCCGCAGGAGTAGTTGGGGTGGTGACAAATGTATTCTTACTGCCGTCACCACACGGCATCCAAATAATCCACTCATAAATATGTTACGACGTTCTTATTACACAGAATTAGAGTGCACTGGGACATATTTTTGAAAATTTTTGTATACACCTTATTTTGTTTTCGACTGTAGTGGTCAGGTTTACACAAATATCTGAACGAGCTTGATTATTTTAGAATTAAGGTGCTTTCAGACCAAACGAGCATTCGCTCATTCTATCCCCCACTCTACGAAATTCGTTCGGTCGAAATTCGTTGATTTTGTAGAGTGGGGGATAGAATGAGCGAATGCTCGTTTGGTCTAAATGCACCTTTAGAGTGCCTGTTTAGATATTTTTGAGCACCATGGCCGCTCGGATATATTTGATGGCGACATTGGCGACTGTACATAATAAAACCAAGTAGCGTATTTAAAATTCCTATTCTTAAGACCTATTGTATTTGTCAGCCTCCATAGCCTAGTTGGTAGTGACCCTGCCTACGAAGCTGGAGGTTCCGGGTTCAAATCCAAGTGAGGGCATTATTTGTGTATTTATTTATCACAAATATTTCACGGGAGGAAAGTACGGAATCACTAACGAGAGTGTTAGAAGCCCGACGCCGTTAGGCGGAGGGCTTTTATGACTCGAGTTAGGATTCCGCTTACCGACCGTGATGCATACCGTAAACTGGGGTTACATTGATCAATTTTAAAGTTTAAACTTCAATATCTTCTAAAATTAGGCGTAAAAAAATCAAAAAATAAAATAGTAACATCAACTTTTTGTTATCTTTCTCGGTAAAAAAAATTTAAACGCTACTTTAAAAATGTATGAAGATAGAAAAATAAAACGTTGTGATCAAAGTTAAACTGACATTGGGGTTACTTTGATACCAGATACCAGGATAATTTATCCTTATGATTTTTTGAGGGTAATCGAATGTAAACCCTTACAGGAGTACTTTCTCCTAAGAAAATAAATAAATCCGTTCGCAGTATCAAAAGTTACAACAATTTACGTCGTTTTGGGGTTATTTTGATCAAATATTTGTGATCAAAGTAACCCCGAAATATAATAAAAAATCTTCAGTATTCAACTTTATTAAAAACTAAAATCAAACATTGAAGAGAGAACAATCCTCTTATAAAGTAAACGGTCAAGTGGATAGACATACCATAACCGACTATACGTAAGATTCTGATCAATGTGACCCCATGTAGGTGATCAAAGACACCCCATTGAATAAAAACAATTGTTATAAATACTTAGTTTGAATTTAAGACCCCAAAAACGTTATATTTGTATACCTAAACACACTTGTGGCAAGTTCATTGTGATTAAGAACCGAAGATCTAAACTAACCTATTGTTAGTTTAGAAGTTATTTTATACACGAAAATAGCAGAAAGTTTACGTAATTATAAATACGTGATTCGCTATTTTAACGGCCGTACTCACTTAATGTGTATCTAAACAATTAATAAGGACAACTATCGTTCGTGCCATACTAAAAAAAAATATATACGGATGCGTTTGGTAACGAGAGATATTCGCGATTAAAAAATAAAAAAAGTTTTTATTAATGTAACCCCAAAGTTCAAAGTAACCCCAGTTTACGGTACAATGTTTTTTATCACACTTGCCAACCAAAAAATAAGTTTTAAGGCATAATATTATTAAATGACGTACTGACATTCCTATTACTCCCTAGGGAATTTCACTTTTCTATTACTCCAGCAAGTGTGATGAAATAATAATTACAATCGCTTCTTTATAAAGGTGCATTCAGACCAAACGAGCATTCGCTGTTCTATCCCCCACTCTACGAAATCAACGAATCACGTTTTGTGTAACGATCGAATTTTGTAGAGTAGGGGGTTAGAATAGCGAATGCTCGTTTGGTCTGAATGCACCTTAAGATAAAACGAGTTAAAACAATGATCTGTATTTATGCAATTTTACGTAACGTACTCTCAACGCAATAAAAAAGAGGTTTTACAACCTGTGGCATCTTAAGATGTCTTACAACTTTCCTGCTAATGGGCATTTAAAGTCGTCATGTCTTGGCTATGTCTACCGTATGGAGGTGAGTAAAGAAGGATTTATTGCAAAATATGAATTAAATAATTATTATGGGATATAATGTGTTATATCCCATAATAATTATTTAATTCATATTATATTTTCGATATGTGTATCGACGTTGTTGCACAGTAAGCTCTATAAAGTTTATGTTGTGGATGAAAGGCGATTATATAAAAGATAGGTACATAACAAATTAGATAAATAAATATAAGGAAAATAAGTACTAAATTAACATAAGGTGGATTTAGACCGAACGAGCGAATGCTCATTCTATTCCCCACTCTACGAAATTCGTTCGTTACACAAAACGTGATTCGTCGAAATTCGTTGAATTCGTAGATGTAAGTACCATGAGTTGGCAAGTAACGTTTAGGTTAGAGTAGAGTTTACTCGATACGCTACATAGTCTATCACGCGCACACTGTATTGGAGCGAGCGTGATGACTACTTACTGGTCAAAAATCGCGACTGCTTCCATTACCGATAATGTACATAAATAACTGTTTCTTCGGCCCATTTGAGAACAGTAATATTATGCTCAACCCACGCTTAAAGTGATAGCACCTACTATAGGTAATTTGTTTTGTATGTAGATACACGTGGAAACTGGTAAGGGTTATACTATACCTACTAGGTACAAGTATAATATCGAGGATAGGATACGGTCTTTTTACACACTTTGTATTTTTTGAATAACATTAACCAAAGTAACCGAAATAGCTGGAAGAGATCGCTTATTAGCGATAAGACCGCCTGTTGTCTACCACTGTTTTAGTTTTCTTTTGTCTGTAGTTTTATTTGTTTATTTTCTGGTGAACAATAAAGAGTATTTATTATTATTATTATTATTATCGTAGCTTTCCGAATCGCTAAACTGAAGTGGCAGTGGGCGGGGCACATTGCGCGTAGAACCGATGGCCGTTGGGGTGGGAAGGTTCTCGAGTGGCGGCCATGTACCAGAAATCGCAGCGTGGGTAGGCCCCCACAAGATGGTCTGATGACCTGGTGAAGATCGCAGGAGTCCGCTGGATGCGAGTGGCGCAGGACCGGTCATTGTGGCAATCTTTTGGGGCGGCCTATGTTCAGCAGTGGACGTCTTTCGGCTGATATGATGGTGATGATGATGATGAACGTCACTGTAGCTAGTGATGGGTCGTTCCCGGTAACTTTCCCAGTACGGTATAGGGAATATTCCCAAATGTAAACTTTCTCCATTGTAAGATTCGTAAATTAACGGGAACGGCCCATCACTGCCTGTAGCCGTACCATGAGTAGGCAAGTGACGTTTAGGTTAGCGTATACACCAAAGAGAAATTTTCAAAAATGAAAATGTTTCCATGGAAAATTCTTGGTATTGTTTACATAGCTCTATGGAAATAGATAATCTGATACAGCCGCCATGGACATCGTGCCAGCCGTGTGACGGCAGCAATAATACATTTGTCACCACCCCAACTCCTCCTGCGGATGTCGTAAGAGTCGACTAAGGGATTGAAGTGTCACTGACCATTCTTTGGTTTAATTGATGATGTGCAGCAGCGTCATCATAGTAGAAACATCACTGCGATCGTCAATCCGCTTGCCCAGCGTGGCGATTCATCATCATCAACATCAGCCTATGATAGTTAACTGCTGGACGTAGGCCTCTCCTATTAACTATGCGTAAAGACGCATTAGGAGGTAAATGTCCATAGTCGCCACGCTGGGCAAGCGGATTGGCGATCGCAGTAATGTGTCCACTATGATGACGCTGCTGCCCATCATCAGTCTTTTACCAAATAATGGTCAGTGACACTTCAATCCCTTAGTCGACTCTTACGACACCCGCAGGAGGAGTTGGGGTGGTGACAATAGTATTCTTACTGCCGTCACCACACGGCCACGTGGCGATTATTATGGGTATACATATCTTCTAATCCGTCTATATGCATACGTAATGGGTTAGGTTTAAGTCCAGCAGTGGACTGGGAGAGGCTGGTGATGTGGTGTGTTGTGTATGTAACGTGGAAATATCTTCTTAAGTATCACTTTGTAGACTTATTAGTCATTGAAGCTGTAAGTTTCGTTTAAGATTTATTTGATCTTACGTCACCTATGTTAGTTACAACATTTTGTAAGTTAATTACGTTAGGTAGGCTAACTGACAGTTAACAATCTTTATCGACGCTGGAAAGGAGAAATTGGATAAGCGACACTTTTGAAGATATTGAGTTATATACACCGTTAGAATCGGCAAATTTTTCTGCGTCGAATGAGCTAGGTTCCGACTATTTTTGTGTCGCTTATCCCATCGGTGATTTAGAGAACTTTCGACCATTTTTTATTACTAAACGACTTGGTTTTTGACAACTTTTAGGAAAATGGAGATTAGATAAAATATAATTCAACATAATTAATCTTGGATTATTTTACCTATTCGTCATGACAGGTAAAATTTTACTTGGATATTTTAGCCGTGTAACAACTAATCTTCACTTGTGGGTTAGCTATTTCTACCGGACTGTATGATATGTTCTCATGTCGTTTGGACAATTTTACCTTTATCTGAATTTAAAATTTAAGACGGTTAGACAATATTACTTGACTATGATAACTGAACTATTATTGGCGTTTAACCATTTTTATCTATATTTATTTATGAACCATTCCCTTCACTACTTACCTACTTTTTGGAATAAAGTTATAAAAATACATTGATGCTCTGGTTTACAGAAATGTGGAGTTATTTTTAAAGAAATGTCTCGTAGATTGAGTGTATTATAATTTATATTGTTCTAACGGAGGATATAACTTGCCGGCCATTTTGGAAAATGATGTAATTATGGCGTTGTTAGCCTTCGTAGCTTAGTTGGTAGTGACCCTAGCTTCCGGGCTCGATTCCTGGCTAGGGCATTATTTGTGTATTTTATTTGTTTATTTATCTTTTTTCACGTGTAAGTAAATTCGTTTACTAGTCACGGAATGTTACTCATGTAATTAAAATGACTGACTATGAAGTTTAAAATAGTTTCTCATTTTAAATGTGTGGATATTTCTGAATGATATATTTATGCTATTTTATCAATTTATATATTTTTACCCGAATATAAAATAAGCCACTTCGGCAGCTAGATAATTTTAACATGATGAATTTGTTATGTAAGTCTCGGGTGGACCTTTTTACCTTCCTTATTTCTTATACAATGTGTTGGTTAGATAATTTTACCTGAATCAATTTTTCCGACCATTTTGCTTAAGCGACAGTAAATCCTTAAATAACACTTGAATACGTTAAATAATTAAAACATCACAAAGAAAACATATTTAGGTCCATAAATAATGCTTCTATTATTTGATTTCGCTTGCTAATTAATTTTAATGATTTTTTTTCAAAAATCTCGCCGGTTTTTTCCCTCTCTTGTAAATTATGCACTGTGTCGCTTATCCAATTTCTCCTTTCCAGCGTCGTTATAGTTGTACTAAGTACCTATGTCAGCACTGACATAATACGCTAATTACCTACTATATAAAATACAAGCACGTATATGTATTTTTATGCATTATGACTGTAATTACAATAATATGCAATAATATATATAATATATAGTTACAATATACATGTACAAATACAAATAATTTATTCGTGGCAAATACGAGTATAACAAAGCATGACAGGACAAAACATAACAGTCAAATTCAGCATTTAATATTATACCACGAAATGTACAATCTTATGTAAATTTTAATAAGATGTATTATTATACTGTTTTAAAAAAACAAGTCCACCTGAGTTTCTTACTAGTTCTTCTCAGGAACGCTGTAGGGTTAGTTAGAACCAGTAGTAGATTCATTTTTCTCTCTTGATAATGTCAGACAATTCGAAAATGCTTATTAATAAACTTACTTAAATAAAGAATAGTTTGACTTTGATACCCGAAAAAGTGGTATACCACATTTCGACCCTATTGTTAATAGATTCGTTAGGTTAAATCCTACTTGTCTAAAGGTTGCTACATGGGACTCTTAGCTAACAAATATTTGACCACACCTCAATGTTGTGTATACATATTTCCGAGCCCGTTCCTCGCTCAGATGCATCTGGATCCGTGCAACTGCATGTTGCACTTTCTCTGCGCTCCGAATCTCCGATCGGTTATGCAATTCAAGGATTGGACGCTTCGGACACTGCCCAGTTTACTATAGTCATAAACATACTGTATATCTATGTAAGTAGTATGTATATCGTCGGGGATAAGGCATCATAAGGCAAAACCGCGTAAGACTAGCATAGCATTACATCTCTAGTAGTATAGATATAGATACTTAATAATATTGAGAACTTGTACAATAATAATTATTTTTGTTTAATATTATGATCCTTTATTTATTTTTCTCTTTTATAAAAATGTCTATAATAATCTATTTTTTATGTAATACATTCTTTAATGCATGTTATTTTAATAAGATGTATTATTATACAGTTCTGAAAAAATAAGTCCACCTGTGTTTCTTACTGGTTCTTCTCAGGAACGGTGTAGGGTTTGAACCAGTAGTAGATTTTTTCTCTCTCTTGATAATGTCAGACGATTCGAAAATGCTTATTAATTAAGCTTACTTGAATAAAGAATAGTTTGACTTTGACTTTGATTGGTAAATACCACGTATCTAACAAATGAAGGGTCCACGGAAAGAACATATCTAGTCAATTCAAATTACGGAAGCTAAAAACACCTTACTTTAAACAGGGTGTGAATTTGACCTGTTTTTTTAAGCTTTGGACATGTTTTTTCCGTGCACGCTTCAAATACCTACAGTTAAAGTAGTTGATGTGAAAACTCAATCAAAATATTTTTTTACTAAATATTTACAAAAAAAAAAATATTTTGTCGGGTACCTCCCCAACTGGTGAAGGAGGGATGATTTTTTATTTGCTGTAATACTATAGTGTGGGGTATCATTGAATATGACTTTTAAAAAGAATAAGGGTGTTGAAAGATTTTTTTTTTCTAAACTCAATATTTTCGAAGATAATCCATCAAGAAGAGAAAAAAAAATGTGTCACCCCTCTAACTTTTGATCGGTAGGTCCAAAAAAAATGGAAAAATCATGATTACTGGGCTTTTAACTAGATTACTTACAAAAAACTATTTCGAACATAAAATCAGCCTAGCAGTTTTTGAATAACTACCGAACCCTACACTGAGCATGGCACGACATGCACCTGGCTGGTTGTTTTTTTTGTTAAACTTAACAGGTTACTTGGAACGTTAATGGGAGCTACCTGGTATAGGTATCGTTTTAGTAATATTCGAAAAAATAAATAAATAGTAAGAGCGAAATAATCTTAAGACTCACATACAAGATAATTTACTAACGGCACTTGTCCTAATAAGTATTTTTGTATTGTATTCAGGCCATTTTTCCGCAACTCGACATCAAATTTGCCTGTTTTGCGTGGTCCCAACGCTGGGATTAAGTATTAAAATGTAAAAAAGGTTACAATTGTTTCAATCATTAAAATTTATTTTTCAATAACTCCATAACAGTAAGAGTTCAGACACTAGTTTCTTAGAGAATTTATCTATAATGTTTGATATTAATAAGTTTCCCTTAAACTTCGCAGAATTAAAAAAAAAACAGTATTAGTTTGAAACGCCTACTACCTGTTAGAGTGGCATTAAAAAAAACCTTAATTTTAGTCAGGTTTGTAACGACAATTAAGCACTAAATCTCAATAAAAACCCTGTTTTGTTGTACATTTTACTAATATTATTAAAATACTTCATTGTCGTTACGAACCTGACTGACTATTATTAAGTTTTTTTATTATCAGACTAATTGGGTGTCCTTAAAAACGTAAAAGCTCAAATAGAAGATTCATCATCATCATCATCATCAGCCTATGTTAGTCCACTGCTGGACGTAGGCCTCTCCTATTAACTATGCGTATAGACGCATTAGGAGGTAAATGCCCATAATCACCACGCTGGGCAAGCGGATTGGCGATCGCAGTAATGTGTCCACTATGATAATTGATGACGCTGCTGCCCATTATCAACCTTGTAGAATGGTCAGTGACACTTCAATCCCTTAGTCGACTCTTACGACACCCGCAGGAGTTGGGGTGCCGTGTGGTGACGGCAGTAAGAATAGAAGATTAATCTTCAAAAATTACGTCAAATAATTTGCGCCATTCAAACACAGATTAGTTAATCCATCACGCAACATCCTCCGATTGAGATCTTCTGTCGAAGCATCCATCTTCCTTGCATCTTCCATACAATTTTAGATTGTAGTAACGCTGGTTCGTATAATTACGTATTTGTCCATTACAGGTTGCGAGTGAGAGTAGTTATATTTTAGAAGAAATGTGTACAGGATGTTACTCTAGTCACTTGCATTTACAGAGTGAATGTACAAGGTGTAAAAAATATACGTAACGTATAAAGAAGCTTCAATGTCCTTCCTACTTTTTAGGGTTCCGTAGTAAGGAGCGTGGCGATTATGGGCAGAAGCGAACCGGAGCGGCGATCAAGGCCCCTTTCCTGAAGACAAGGCCTTTGCCTAATTTCCCTAAGAAACCTCTTACCCTCTGCACGTATATTATTTTTCAACACACCTGTTCGGTAAGTGCGCCAATGCGCTGCGGCGATGCGCGCCGTAGATTCGTCATTACACCCTAGGGCTGTCAAGGATTGTCATACAACATTACGTTGCACTAGATACTAAAGTACATCTTATTTTGCCTTTGACTGTATTATGTAATAATAGTACATTACATCAGAGGCCGGGAAAATGAGGATTTCCGGCCAAGCGAGCGAGGCCGGATAGGTAACAAAGCCGGGAATCCGTTTTCACGCCGAGGCATGTGTAGTGCTTTTCTCAATCATACAAAGAAATACAAAAAATAAATAATGACAATGTCTTCGAAGTTAAAAAGAAGTTACTTTGCAGGCCTAGGCCTGAAAAGTATTATGAAATTCCATTTCCATCCTAAAGAGTTACTGCGCCCTAAAAGCGATACTTCCGAGTCTATTTTAAGGAACGTAAAGACAATATTTCATTGCATATTTGAGAAATAAATGTTTTTTTAGAATTATAACTAACGTGAGACTCTTAACAAGTCAAGTCGATAATTGCTCGACATGACGCACACCGCACACGTCGCACACGTCGGGCTTTGGTCGCGGATACTCCATGATGAGGATCCTCTAAATGGGTCGAAACATGTCGTCGAGCAATTATCGACTTAAATTACGTGAGTAACCCGTGTGATGAATATTTAAATAAGAAATAAATGTTGTTAATCATTTATGCTAATCGTAGACTACTTAATAGGAAATATTTTTTGATACTAATGCACGTAGCCTTCCGATTTAATTTCATAATTAAAATTATATTAATGGCTTGACCGTGTCGGCAGAATTAATGACGTGATGAATATGTAACGTTCATTTCGTCGTGTGAGATGTTTCAATTATTTTACTTATGTTCAACAGTGCCGAAACTTGAATTTCTTATGTATGCATACAATTGATATACCTACACAAATACAGTACAATACAAAACTTTTTATTGCACACACCTTTCACGTAATATATAGTTTAGGTCCCCGTAGTCCTTAAGGTAGGCTTAGTTTAGCATAGTATAGTTATTGTTTTTATTTTTGTATATATGTAATAAGCCGTGTGGTGACGGCAGTAAGAATACCTACATTTGTCACCACCCCAACTCCTCCTACGGGTGTCGTAAGAGTCGACTAAGGGATTGCAGTGTCACTGACCACTATTTGATAAAATATTGATGATGGGCAGCAGCGTCATCACAGTGGACACATTACTGCGATCGCCAATCCGCTTACCCAGCGTGGCGATTATGGGTATTTACCTCCTAATGTGTTTATACGCATAGTCAATAGGAGAGGTCTACGTCCAGCAGTGGACTATCATAGGCTGATGATGATGATGATGATATGTAATAAACTAAACATTCTGATTATATCATCGATATTCACGTAAAAAAGTACACAAAAACAAAATACTTAACTTGAATGTATACAAGAAAACAACCGTGACTTAGAAATAAATATTTGTGATATAAAGAGATACCCTCGCCGGGTTTCAAACCTGGATCCTTCAGCTTTGTAGTGCCTCTGCCAATAGCGACTTCGAATATGAATATGAATATAAATATGTTGACCGCATTTTAGGCTACATAATAAAATCTAGACTTCCGGCTACAAAAAATGTTAATATTACATAAGTACATAACTGTCTATTCTAGCTTTATCCAAATTTATAGCATAAGCTAAATTATGTTTTGTTATAAAACCAGTTTGGTTACAAAAGATATTGAAACTATTCGCCAGTAGAAAACAAAAAAGTGTAAACATAACTTAAAACTTGCACTAGTTTATATTCACGCACTTTTAGAACACAGACTTGGATTTATCACTAACTTAAATCCATAAGCCTTGAGTTCACATACATTTTTTTATTTGGTATACCAATAAATGTTTATACTACTTAAAAAATAATGTAGCATGCGATAATTTAGACAGTTGTGCAACATTTACTTAAAGGTTCACTCCACATGCAAACATATTGTGAAGTTTTTAAACACTATACCTACCCGAAACGTCAAGATATAATTAAACGTAAGTTTACGCGATTAAGACCCGTTTGTCTTTAAATTATGAAACCTACGATTACTGTAGGTATACCTACACGTATACAGGGTGTAAGTCCAATACGGGCGAAGCTCTTAACGGCGGTTAGTTTAGGACATAATAAGTACATTTAGATTACTTTTACTTAAAATTTGAGCAACAAAATTATCCATACAAAATATATCGGCGCGTAATGTAGAGCTACACACTCAAGTTAAACTTTCGTTGACAGCTAAACTAATTTCAAAAGCAGATGACGTAACTGCCATATGGATGTCAACTTTAATGTTCGTAGCTAAATTGCTGCTCCGATAATCTTAAAAAAATTCTGTGGGGTCATAATTAAGTGTAACTTATAAAAAAACTCGTAATCCATGACTACACTAATGAATACCATGCCTGGTTTGATTTATCGCCCGTATTATATTTATACATTGTATAAACCTACACAAACTATTAATTTATAACATTTATTGTTCTATTGTAATTGTAAGTGGTGATTTTCATAAGAAACTATAGTTAAAATTATTGATACGAGTATTTATCAATATTAACGTAAAAATATATCTGTCACCGTGTTTCACGACATGTATGAAATACGTCAAATACTATGGAAAATCAGCCATATTTGATACAATTTTTTGTTTTCTACTAGCGAACGGTATAAGCTATCTAAGTCATATTTTACTGAGTCTCTGACTAATGTTCTATCCGGCTCAAGTGCAAAGTGTACGCTTGTCTCCAAAAATATGTCAACGATTTTGAACCTTACTCCTCAGACACAAGTTATGTTGAATATACATGTTATTAGAAGGAGTGTATGATGTCATTCGATGATTTAGCAAGTCAGACTTTCTAGAAAGTTGTAAAAATCGCGATTATGATCATTACGTTGGTACTTATATTAAATGCAAGTCAACAAGTGTTACGGTAATGTGCTTGTTTGGTTAATTATGTAATCACAGTTCCATCAGCCATTTTCAGTCCAACGCTGGACTAGGCCTCTTTTATTAGCTATGCATATAAATAAATAAATATTTTGGGACATCTTTACACAAATCGACCTAGTAAGCTCAAGTAAGGCTTGTGATGTGGGTACCAGGCGACGATATATATAATAGATAGATACATATCGATACTTAAATACATAGACTAGATTAAGGAACAAATACTTGTGATAAATAAATAAATAAATTATGCCCTCGCCGGGATTCAAACCCGGAACCTCCTGCTTCGTAGGCTTGGTCACTACCAACTAGGCTACGTAGGCTGACCAATATAGACGCATTTAGGTGGATTTAGACCAAACGAGCGAATACTCATTCTATCCCCCACTCTTCGAAATTCTTTCGTTACACAAAACGTGATTCATCGAAATTCGTTGATTTCGTAGGGGGGGGATAGAATGAGAATGACCATAGATGATGCTGCTGCTCGTCATCAAAGAATGGGCAGTGACACTTCAAACCTTTAATCGGCTCTTACGACACCCGCGGGAAGAGTTGAGGTGGTGACAAATGTATTCTTACTGCCGTCACCACACGGCCAGTAGGCTTAGCACAGGATTAGTGCGACAATATACCTAGACTGACTATCCATCCTTCTTTTATTCATATAGTTAGTAAAAGATGGAAAATCTATCTCGCGGCGACATACTGACATACCAATCATGTGCTAACCATACATGGCTCAATATTATTAAATAAACCAAATCCCAGCCACATCAAAAAGTCAAAGTCAAAGTCAAATAATTCTTTATTCAAATTGGAATAGCAACAAACTATTTTGAATCGTCTAGGTATTAAAACTACTTCCGGTTCTAACCCTTCACCGCTGACCCAAGAAGAACCGGTAAGAAACTTGTCAAAAATTATTTTTTCAAACAATCATGGTACATCTCACAACTAACATGCATTAATAAAAAACATAAAATTGAGTTAAATAAATTGAAATATAATAATAATAACAAGAGATGTAAAGTCTCTAAAAAGTCAGAACATTTATAAGTAATAATTTATAGAGAAGTAAAGTTTTCTCTCCGAATAGGTATATAATAATAACATTATATAATGCACGTTTGGAGATGTACAAGGTCTCCAAGCGTAAATTATCGTAAAGCTATAAGATATCACAATGCAAAGCTATAATAGATAGTGATCCACCCATAAAATCGTAACTCGTTACGCAACTGACTCTTAATCGATACCTGCACTATTTCGAACCTAGTTACACAACGGAGCTTTTGCACAATTTTCAAAGCATCCGGACTGGACATATAGGTACTTGTATGTGAGGATTGATGATGGGCAGGATTCCTCATTACAACCGCAACTTTAATTTGGAATTCGAAAATGTCTAAACTAATCCTCACATCATCATCATCATCGTCAGCCTATGATAGTTCACTGCTGGATGTAGGCCTCTCCTATTAACTATACGCATAGACGCATTAGAACCGCCGAGGCTATTAGGCCGAATAGCACGTAGAACCGATGGCCGTTGGGGCGGGAATTTTCTTGAGTGGCGGCCACGTACCGGAAGGCGTAGCGTGGGTAGGCCTCTCACAAGGTTGACTGATGACCTGGTGAAGCTCGCAGGAGTCCGCTGGATGCGGGTGGCACAGGTCCGGTCATTGAGGCAATCTTTGGGGGAGGGAGGCCTATGTTCAGCAGTGGACGTCTTTCGGCTGATATGGGATAGGGAAATACCCATAATCACCACACTGGACAAGCGGATTGACGATCGCAGTAATGTGTCCACTATGAAAACGCTGCTGCCCATTAACAATCTTTTATTAAATAATGGTAAGTGACACTTCAATCCCTTAGTCGACTCTTACGACACCCGCAGGAGGAGCTGGGGTGGTGATAAATGTATTCTTACTGCCGTCACCACACGGCTAAATATTTAACATTACCTATATGTTTAGATGCGTGTCGCATTATCTCATAAGATTCTGTCTGATCAGGCTTCCAGTACGGAAATCACTATAGAGCCTATTATCGCAATTGCGAATATCCTTCTTTTTTAAGTTGATTAAAAATACCACAGCACATGCTATTACGCATATATTTGCATACGCATAAGTAACAACTTTAGAATACTAAAGCGAGATAAATGGTGATAATTTTTATCATAATCGGCGAGAAACACCAAAAGCATAAATTGGATTTCGAAGCTCGCTTGTCGAAATTGGAATGAACCATACATGTTGCTGTTGATTGTATATTATGTACGAATTCATTCGTAAACCAATGATAACTGAATCAATTACACAATATCACTGTATATGGGAAGTTGTGTCATATTACCTAAGATCGATTTGAATATGTTGGAGCTTGCAGCCTATTTGGATTATTGTCGGCCGGAAAACAAAAGTTGTCCACTCGGTGGTCAAAAGTCAACAGCTTTTATAAATCTGTGTTACAATTTGATTGCATAGGGCTATAGACCGGGGAATCTAGTTGTACCGTCAATTGTTTTATCCCAAAATGAGTACAGGAATTCCTTAACTTTAGGTATGTCCTAGAAAAATCGCCGAAACTTTAGAACTTTGGTGTTAAAAAATACCTATGTTACAAAAAAATAGGGAAAACACCTTTAAAAAAAATGGCCCATTAAACAATAAGCATTAGTTTTCAGGTGTACCTTACCTACACATTATAAATTATTGCCATCTTAATGTATTATTACGAAATGCAATGGAACAGTATTCCAATACCCGGCTTAGCTTACATTACATTATATAAGAACAAGTTTAAACTGAGAAGCATCGGATCCAGTGCGCAAGAGTTGCTCAATGGGCTTATTAGGCCGGTAAAATACGGCAATAATGTGTCATGTGTATGTAGGTAGCCTTAGTGCATCTTTGTAGATACTGAGTCGGCTATTCTACTATGTACTAACATCAATCCCACGCCTGGTTTAATTTATCGCCCGTATTAGATTTATACACTGTATAATACTGATAACTCCCACGTATGTACTTAAGTCATAGCTGTAGAAGTACAATCAATTTTCACATTCTTATCAGATATGTCATAAGTAATTGGTTGATGGCATAATGATCATGATGATATTATGATTGACCATAATTGGTAATAGGTGTACTTTGTGAGTGACAGAACAATGTATTTTGTGTTTGACATTAGAAATGCATGTTCTTTTGGAAAATGAAGCCATTAAATTGCGAAATTATCTTATTAGGGCTTTTTTAACCTGAATTTGAGTATACAGGATAGGTATTACATTAAGTAGTTTTTATTTTATAAAAATATGTATTATTGTATAATGATGATTCAAAAGAATGGCTTAAAACGGGTTATTTACTATGTAAATTATTGACAACCCGCTTAACAGCTTATTTTATTGGTGTGGCTTACGCCTACTTATATTGATTCAAAAGTGCTTGTTGCTGCGCCTTCTTGAAAAGCGAATCCTTTGATTTTGAAATTACGGAACTTTCTTACATAAATCACCCTAGTCTTACGGTAAGATTTATTAAGACTTGTAAAGAACTTAGACCAAACGAGCGAAAGTAGAGTGGGGGATAGAATGAGCATTCGCTCATTTGGTCTAAATCCACCCTTACGTGTGTGCTAAGCGGGATTTTTTTTCTGTTCTTAGGATTAGTGACACAACAGCCAACTTTGGCTGTTGTGTTTTAAATAAAAAAATAATAAAATAAATAAATATCTTGGGATTTCTTACACAAATCGACTTAATCCCACGGTAAGCTCAATTAAGGCTTGTGATGTGAGTACTAAGCGACGATATAAATATGTCGTAGGATGATTTGATACTTCGAATCTTCGCGAAAATCCTAGCGAAAATCCTAGGGGTTTTGCGAAAACGCGGATAATAGGTTAGGTTAGGATAGGTTAGATTGCAAAACCCCTAGGATTTTCGCGAAGATTCGAATTATCAAATCATCCTACGACATATATAATAGATACGAGTATATGTATACATAGACAGCCATGACTAAGGAACAAATATTTGTTATAAATTAATACACAAATGATGTCCTCGCTGGGATTTGAACCCGGAACCTCCAGCTTCGTAAGTAGGTAACTACCAATTAGGCTACAGAGGCTGTTGTAGGTACTAAAAGGCTAATAATTAATATGATTATAATTATGATCATTATTCGTGAATATTATGGATATAACAAGTAAAATTATAGGTTTCTGTGTAATTTCTCAAACATGAAGGCATGTCAGCATTAAGTACTATACTGTAGCCTAACGAGGTAACGAGGGGTCGAAGGCGACTATCACTCCGGCGCAGGCGCAGCTTCCTGCACTATTAGCAAACACTTAGGAAGGCATAGAAGTGGCCAATACCAAATACCTAGCTTAGGTACAATTTTATTAAAGTATCAATTTTTTTATCATCATCATCATCATATCAGCCGAAAGACGTCCACTGCTGAACATAGGCCTCCCCCAAAGATTGCCACAATGACCGGTCCTGCGCCACCCGCATCCAGCGGACTCCTGCGACCTTCACCAGGTCATCGGTCCACCTTGTGGGGGGCCTACCCACGCTACGCCTTCCGGTACGTGGCCGCCACTCAAGAACCTTCCCGCCCCAACGGCCATCGGTTCTACGTGCAATGTGCCCCGCCCACTGCCACTTCAGTTTAGCGATTCAGAGAGCTATTTCGGTTACTTTGGTTCTGCTGCGGATGGTCTCATTTTTAATCCGATCACGCAGAGAGACTCCTAGCACAGCCCTCTCCATTGCCCTTTGGGTGACTTTGAGCCTTCTTATGAGACCCATTGTAAGCGGCCACGTTTCAGTACCGTATGTCATCACTGGCAACACACACTGATTAAAGACTTTCGTCTTCAAACACTGCGGAATATTGGACGAAAATATGTGTCGTAGCTTACCGAACGCTGCCCAACCGAGTCGGATTCGACGATTGAGCTCTTTCTCGAAGTTGGACCCACCTAACTAAATAGTTTGCCCTAGGTATATATATTCGTCTACAACTTCGAGTGTAAAGTCTCCGATTATTACGGGAGTTGGTGCTACATGGGAATTCGACATGATTTTCGTCTTATCCATGTTCATCCTAAGACCAACTCGCTCGGAGGCTTTACTGAGGTCAACGAGCATAGTACTTAAGTCCTCCAAGGTCTCAGCCAAGACTACTATATCGTCAGCGAATCGAAAGTGAGTAAGGCACTCGCCGTTTATGTTGATACCCAGCCTTCTCCAGTCCAGAGTCTTAAAGACATCCTCCAGTGCAGCGGTAAACAGCTTAGGGGAGATGACATCTCCTTGCCTAACTCCCCGCTGCAGCAGAATAGGCTTCGAGCTCTGGTCTTGGAGTCGGACTGACATTGTGGCGCTCTCGTATAAACACTTCAACATATAGCGGTAGTCGACTTGGCACCGTTGGAGAGACTGTAGTACTGCCCATGTTTCGATCGAATCGAAGGCTTTCTCGTAGTCCACAAACGCTAAACAGAGGGGCAGGTTATATTCTTCGGTCTTCTGTATAACCTGGCAAAGCGTATGTATGTGGTCTACGGTACTAAAGCCTCTTCGGAAACCGGCTTGTTCGGGAGGCTGGAAGTCATCAAGCCTGCGTGCAAGACGATTCGTAATGACTCTTGAAAACAGCTTATAGACATGGCTCAGAAGTGAGATGGGTCGGTAGTTCTTCAATAAAGCATTGTCACCTTTTTTGAAGAACAGTACCACCACACCTCTGTTCCATGCCTTTGGCGTTCTCCCTTCCAGTAAGACGGAATTGGACAACTTCTGAAGGGCCGTAAGGATCGGTTTACCACCCGCCTTCAGAAGCTCAGCTGTAATTCCGTCCTCCCCAGGCGCCTTGTTATTTTTGAGCTGTTCAAGAGCCATTCTAATCTCGCACAGGCTGATGTCCGGGATGTCTTCTGTATAGTGTCGGGTCAGTCTAGCTCTGAGGTCTTCCGCTAGATCAACTTCGGGTCTGCTAGTTGACGTGTACAGCTGTCCATAAAAACCCTCTATCTCACTCAGCAGCTCAGATCTGGATGTGACGATTCTACCATCCTCAGTCTTTAATTTGGCGAGCTGGCTTTGCCCAACAGACAGATCCCTTGCAAAAACTTTAGAGCCCTTGTTCCGCTCGATGGCTTCTTCTATATACTTGGTACGGAATTGGCGCATATCGCGTTTGAGGGACTTAGAGATCTGTCTGTTGAGCTGCCGGTATAAAGTCGCATCAACTGAGGATTGTAGAACCAGTTCACTCCTTTTTTCCATTAGCTTCTGAGTGGAGTCTGAGAGCTTTCTGGTCTTATTTGTCCGCTGGGCCTTAAAAAACTTAGACCCAGCGCTATGGACAGCTTCCACAAACCCATCGTTGAATACGTCCACGTCATCGCCTAGGCAATCGAAACGGTTTTGGAGTTCCAGCTGAAAGCTCTCGGGGTTTTGGAGATGGAGTGCAGGACGGAGCGTAGACTTCATCAGTCGCGAGCGTTCTAGCTTAGGACATATATTCAACGTGCCTCTTACCAGGCGGTGATCGCCACCGGTTTTAACCGTACTGATCACAGAAACATCGTTGAATATATGTCTCTTCGCCGACATGATGAAGTCGATCTCGTTTTTAGTTGCACCGTCGGGACTCATCCAAGTCCATTTTCTGTGCTCGCGTTTCTTAAAGAAGGAGTTCATCATGTAGAGTCCCTCCTTCTCCAAGAAACCAGCCAGCAGATGGCCCCGGTGGTTCCGACGTCCAACCCCAAATTGCCCCACCCTCAGTTCGTCACCATCTCTCTTGCCCAGTTTCGCGTTGAAGTCCCCCATAACAACGGTGAAGTAGGTTCTGGAGCTATGCATGGCTTTTGAGATATCATCATACATAGCCTCCACCTCGTCGTCGGAGTGTGTCGAAGTCGGCGCGTACACCTGTATGACCTTCCGCGAGTATCTCTCAGATACTCTGAGTATAAGGTACGCCACCCTAGCCGACACACTCTCGATCTTCACCACGTTGTTTACGAGGGACTTGTGGACGATGAACCCGATTTTTTTATGAACATTAATAATTGGACAGTCCAGTGCAAAAATAAGTATCGAAAGAATCCGCTCATAAATATGTTAGGACGTTCTTATTACACAGAATTAGAGTGCACTGGGACATATTTTTGAAAAATTTTTTGTACACTCAATTTTGTCTTTGACTGGACATAGAACCCTTAATAGGGCAATGGTAATATATTTACCACCTCATTTTGAAACTTATTCTGTCGTTTAATTAGTGTCAAAGCCAATGAAATTTAGGTGTGATACCTTATTAAGGGTTAAGGCAAAAGGATCCAGTTCACAATAGTACATTACGACACAAGTGCGAAAAACAAGAGATTTGAAACTAGTGTCGATGTTTTAAAACAAGACCGAAGCAGTGAACGCACATAAACCATGGAAACATTCTATCCGTGCAATTATGACCCAACGCAAACTACTCTTGAGTGGGCGTTCCTAAAAAACTACTCCTGGAGCTGTTTCAGTTTGGTCGAGTTGACAGTACTTGGCGGACGTCTGAATGCGTTTCTATAAATAACGGTAAAAACGAATTAAAAAGGCTTTCAAGTGCTGTAGGCTGGTGTAAAAACAGTTATAGTAATTCTAAGGATAGGGGAATTACTTTTCCCGTGTTAGTAAAGAGATAACTTCGGTAATTTTGAATATAAATATAATAATATTTAAGACATTTTTCTATACTACCGTTCTAAACTAAAACGTCGTAAGTCCATACAATTTTACAATAGCATAATATGACGTTTTAAAATAGTAGGATACTATAGGGATGTCGCTATGCCCAATGAAGCAAGTTTTTTTAATTAACTGATATTTGATTTCAATATTTTAATAAATTCTTTTTTCTCTTTCATGGGATTGAACTACCTATTATGTACCTATGCAAAAGTAGGTACGTAGTTCTCAAATTTATAATTAAATTTAATATTTCCATTTTACATCGCATTTTATTTTTTTCCATTCAGATTACCGCAAGATGCTGTTCGTAGAGACAAATGGGTAAAAGGTGTCCGATTAGAGAGACGAGAAAATGATTGGATGCCTAGCAAAAGATCTATAATTTGTTCCCTTCATTTAAAAGATGAAGACTTTTACTTGTCTAAAAAGGGGTTTACGCAGCTTAATAAGACCGCCATACTGATTTGTACTGTAACCGATTTGTACTCATCAGTTGACTGTTGCCATATAAAAACGTCTATTTTTTACTTTTGAATATGCTTCAGTTTCTGGTTTACCTTTAGTAATTAGTTTTGAACTATACAATAAATCCTTTATTCTTCTTATTACACAACAGCGAATAATAATTCATTAATTATACATAGTGTTGTTAAACGACTAGTCTTGAAGACTTTTGAACCTTAAAGACTCGCTAACCTTAAAGGTTTAAGCTTTGACGACTTAAGCGCTTAAGGTTCGAGCTCAAAGAAGGTTTCGAACCTTAACGACTCAAGTTTTTTATGAGCTCTTAAAAGAAAACCTTTAACGCTCGGACTTAATAGAGAACTCAAGCTTTAAAAACTCGGGCTTAATAAGCTCTAGCTCCCAAACCTCGAAGGCCTGTCAAGCGTAACGAGCTCAAATAGTGAGCGTCCTAGTCTACTACTCTCCAACAAAATTGTTCTTGATTTACTCGTATGTCATTCTAGTTGAATTCTGACATCCTAGAAGTTTCATGATTGTTAAAAACGCATCTTTTTTTAAGATCCAAGATGGCGGCTACTTTTTTTGCAATTTTCATCGTTATACTCGTTTCTGACTAATTCGTATACGTGGAATCCCAACTAACATTTTAGCGATAAAACTAGTTCTACAAACGCTGTATATTCTTTCGATTAAACACTGATAGCGATAGTGTGGCCTAAAATTGAGCGATATAGCACGCTATAACTCTCTTATAGGCGCAAATAGGCACCGCCGTTAGAGCTCGAAGTTCTATAGTGGTTCATTTTATGCGCAATAATGATATACTAGTGATACAATAGTGCTACAATAGGGATAATTGTTGCCGGGAGTGATAATAAAGGGCTAGAGTAGCAGTATTTTCGCTTATAGTTCTAATAACCGCGTAAAATGTCATCTTGTATCACTTAAAGTGTTACAAGCGGACTGCTATAGTGAAAATAATTGTTGTGCGTCGCAATAACCGCGTAAAATGTCATCTTGTATCACTTAAAGTGTTACAAGAACACGGCTATAGTGAAAATAATCGCTGTGCGTCGCAATATGGAATCTTTTATAGCTATAATCGTTTGTGTAGTTCTAAATGTCAAAATATTTAATACAATTTCAATCGGTTTGTCTTGTGTGCAATGAAGATTGTTTGTAATGGCGACTTGATGGATTGTGAAATCATTACCAGTTGAGTACACAAAGTTTCATGACGCGTATTGGTGAATTCAACCAAAATTCTAATGCGGTTGTTACTTTTCTGTCATTATATGTGGTATTTTACATCTCAATTTTCAAGCGCCTCGTAAATTTACAAGTTTTAACAAATTTGGTATGCTAAAAGTACTGTAGCCTAGGTTATGTTTGGTAAGTAAGTTAATTATAATCTTTAGTTTTGTGAATGGTTATGCTACACATACTAAATATTGTAATATTAGAACAATTACCTTAACAATTGCTGCTTTATTACCATATTTTAAGCATTTTTTTGTATTTGTTTGTAAACAAAAATGGCGTTTCACGTTCTAAAAACACATGATTAACTCTAAAGGTGATAATTTTATCTCAAGTAGAACTGACAGCTTTAAATGTATTCCCGATAACCATTAAAGGTTATAGAGCGAGGTATCTTATACCTCAAAGCGTTAAAAATAACTTTAAGTGGTAATAATGTTCACGTAAACACTCTTGTAGAGCTACGGCCATACCGCTGTTATAGCACTTCAAGCTCTAAAAAGCTAAGTGATTTAACAGGGAAAATTATGTCTGTTGTATCACTAAATTACTAAGTGCTATTAGAACTCATGTTACCAATCTTAAATGGCTTAAGGTTATTTTTATAGCTTTTGTAACACTGTAGGCGGCATTAAGCACTAAAAGGTAAACATAACACGATTATAGAGCTACAGCGCGAGTAAGTTATAATGGGCACCCCAAAAGAACCTCGAGTGTTAAAATATCCTTAAAGTGGTAACCATAGCATATAAAAAGGCAGTTAATACCACCTTATTACAGCTTTTAGCTACAATATGCAATCTTATGTCTATTATATCACCTTACTAGCACCAGTGTATTAAGAGGACTGTTTATTTCCAGAGTATCACCTAAAACTATTATTAAGCATCTTATAAAACTACTATATCACTCAGGATTCTAAATGAGTTACTGTTATAGCTAATATGTTTGTTGGGATACGATTTTCGGGTCCATTCTGAGATTCAAGATGGCGGCTACTTTTTTTGCAATTTTCATCATTATACTCGTTTCTGACTAATTCGCATACGAGGAATACGATTTTCAGGTCGATTCTAAGATCCAAGATGGCGGCTACTTTTTTTGCAATTTTCAAACTTATACTCGTTTCTGACTAATTCACATACGTGGAATACGATTTTCAGGTCGATTCTAAGATCCAAGAGGGCGGCTACTTTTTTTTGCAATTTTTTATCATTATACTCTTTTCTGACTAATTCGCAAACGAGGAATACGATTTTTAAGTCGATTCTAAGATCCAAGATGGCGGCTACTTTTTTTTGCAATTTTCATCATTATACTCGTTTTTGACTAATTCGCATACGTGGAATATGATTTTCGGATCCATTCTGAGATCCAAGATGGCGGCAACTTTTTTTGCAATTTTCATCATTATACTCATTTTTGACTAATCCGCATACGAGGAATACGATTTTCAGGTCGATTCTTAGATCCAAGATGGCGGGAACTTTTTTTGCATATTTCATCATTATACTCGTTTCTGACTAATTCGCATACGAGGAATACGATTTTAGGGTCCATTATAAGATCCAAGATAGCGGGAACTTTTTTGCAATTTTCATCATTATACTCGTTTCTGACTAATTCGCATACGAGGAATACGATTTTAGGGTCCATTATAAGATCCAAGATAGCGGGAACTTTTTTGCAATTTTCATCATTATACTCGTTTCTGACTGATTCGCATACGAGGAATACGATTTTCGGGTCCATTCTGAGATTCAAGATGGCGGCTACCTTTTTGCAATTTTCATCATTATACTCGTTTCTGACTAATTCGCATACGAGGAATACGATTTTCAGGTCGATTCTAAGATCCAATATGGCGGCTACTTTTTTTGCAATTTTCAAACTTATACTCGTTTCTGACTAATTCACATACGTGGAATACGATTTTTAGGTCGATTCTAAGATCCAAGAGGGCGGCTACTTTTTTTTTTGCAATTTTTTATCATTTTACTCTTTTCTGACTAATTCGCAAACGAGGAATACGATTTTCAAGTCGATTCTAAGATCCAAGATGGCGGCTACTTCTTTTTGCAATTTTCGTCATTATACTCGTTTTTGACTAATCCGCATACGTGGAATGCGATTTTCGGGTCCATTCTGAGATTCAAGATGGCGGCTACCTTTTTGAAATTTTCATCATTTCTGACTAATTCGCATACGAGGAATACGATTTTCGGGTCGATTCTAAGATCCAAGATGGACGTCTAACGCCAGCTCAAAAATGCCCCCAAAACCAAATGTCCAATTGTGCCAAGATAGCACAGCACTTTTCGTGACTCCGCGCATATTTCGGCGCAACATCTTTGACAAATGTTTATTGAATATCGCCTATCAAAACTTTGATGGACCAATCACAACTATTTTTTAAATGGCAGTTTAAGTTTTTATAGGTTGACAATCAAATTCATTGCCGTGATGCATTGAACAGGGGGTGACACTTGTCAATAAAAATTCAGGACCGTTTTTGAAAGGCAATTAATTTAGTATGGCGTGCGGCTTCCATTTTTTATTTGTAAGGGTACCAAAAGAACGTTTTTTTTTAAGTCACTATTTTCGGAGATAACCGATCCAGAATAAAAAGTCATAAAGTGAGTGGGATTATACATGGATAGAATACTTTAAAATAAAACTAATTCCAACATAATAATCGGGCTAGCCGTTTTCTAATAACTACGGAACGGAACTCTAAGCTGAGCATGGCCCGATATGCTCTTGACCAATTTTTACACATGACATCTGTCATAGTCGCTATTTTGTCTGTAATAATACTAATAAAGGTGCGGTTAAACTAAAAGAGCATTCGCTGTTCTAACCTCCCACTCTACCAAATTCGATCGGTACACAAAACGTGATTGGTTGATTTCGTAGAACGGGCGCTAGAACAGCGAATGCTCTTTCGGTTTAAACGCACCTTTAGATAAGATTTTCTATAGATTCCGAAGTCTATAACACGAGCCATCAGTCAATGCACGCGTTCGTCCCATTAGTGCTTACATGGTCCAAGTTAAAAGAGGTTCTGCCTACAAAATTAGAATCTTACGAGCATGGCAATATAATTCGAGCAATATATCAGGCGTAGGATTTTTTAGTGTAATTATGAAATAAATATAAATAAATAAATATTTTTGGACATCTTCACACAAATCGACCTAGTCCTACGGTAAGCTCAATTAAGGCTTGTGATGTGGGTACCAAGCGACGATATATATAATAAGATAGATACATATTACAGGTACTTAAATACATAGACAGCCATGACCAAGGAACAAATATTTGTGATAAATAAATACACAAATAATGCCCTCACCGGGATTCGAACCCGGAACCTCCAGCTTCGTAGGCAGGGTCATTACCAACTAGGTTACGGAGGCTGACCGGATGAAGGTAGAGGTTTATTTAAGTTACCTCCAACCTGCAATGAATAAAAAAGTTCTAAGGGCGATTATGGGCATTTACCTCCTAGTGCGTAGAAGTGCTGTCATAAAAGTAATAGGAGAGGCCTATGTCCAGCAGTGGACTGCGATACCCAGATGATCTGATTATCTGAAATGCGGGAATTACACTGCGCCGTGTGCCTAATGCGGTTGCCGAATGAAAGTACGAGGTTGACAGGCAATCGACATTGTTTCCATGCGGCGAAGGCCGCAGTGTAACATAATTCCCACGTCATACCTAAAGAATTAAGGTGAAGCCACTCAGGATGAGTGTGCATGCGCGTTGTAGCGTATGTAAATGTCATATTAAATGGCAACCAGCTTGCGTGGCGCATGTATAACGAATATTATAATGATAGTGAAAATGTATTGTTCATTACTTAAATTACCTTTATATTGTTTAAGTTTTATGGTAAAATTATACTGTTATTATTTAATAATATTTATGCTACACCTATTTAGGTAAAATTGTATTGAGACAAAATTGACGTAGAACAAAAATTGTAAACTGTACCACCTTATTTCTATGTAAACATACAATTTATGGCAAATAAATGAAATGAAATGTCCAGCAAACGGTGTGTCATTTCTTATGACATTTACAAACGCTACAACACGCACGCCACGCTACGTTAGCGCATTTCTGTACAGGGTGCTTAGACAAGTTCCCATATTAGTGCGACAAAGACAATAGTGATGATGACTGTATTTAAAATAAATTATTTAACATTATGCACGACGAAGAAATGATTACTAAGATGTAGATTGCATTATTTTTTGTACAGAACTTATATTTAATAAATTGAAAAGAACTTAAAAGAGTAGGTCATTTGGCAGTACTCAAACGTGACGTCATTTTTGAGTATTTCATATAAAGTTCCATAGTGGTGATCGTTTTGACAGTTCGAAAAAAGATGCTGATTTGACTTGCCAGTCATCATGCCTTTTAGCTGCTTTTCGTTTACAATTAACGATTAAGCGTTAGCGATTGGCAACTTGTCTAAGCACTCAGGCAATCGGCGTAGCTTCGCTTTTAGTCCGCTTGCCGCTTACAACATGTAGATAAACGATAACTCCGCGGCCACTCCATACTCGCGCCATTTTTTGTCTCCTCTAATGCAATCGACAATTTGCCGGTCATGTCACGCCTGTCAACGTGTTGACTGTACTGTATACATTGCGTGACTAAATTGAAAGCTTTGTTAGCCACTGCGCATTATTGTTTTATTTGTCGTTTTGTAGACGATTAAGATATTTAACGGTTATACAGTGTGTTAACATGATGCAGGCTTTTATTTGAACCGAGGATTGAGATGCAGATTCTTAGCCAAACCATGTGCATTATTTGTTTAAAAATCCTAATTTTAAGAGTAATTATCTTTCTAAGAAAACTTAATTGAGAAGCAATGTACTTCAAAATAAATCGTTAATTGGCACTTGACAATGACAGATCGCAGCTACTCGCAACGTTTGACAACTAAGCAGTACACGCGTTACATTGATCGTTCGAACGAAATAAAAATAATTGTACAGTTAATTTAAATATTTGTCAACTCTTAATAATTGAAAACGATTGCCAGTAATGCGTATTATTAGGTACCCATTTTCGTAAAAGCCTGGGTCATGGTAACAGTTTTTTTTATTCAGTCTATCTTTGTGTCCCACTGCTGGGCAAAGGCTTCTCCCCGCAAACTCCTTAGTTCAATAAGAAGAAAAATATTTTGAAGGATTTAAGGTCTCTGCCCACTAGACCGTACCATACCATGACAGTAGCATGAACGTATCAGACAAAAAACTGTTCTTTGTATGGAAAAGTATGAGACGGTGTTCGCTGGCGCCGGAACGTCCTAGTGAGCATAGTCTCATACTTTTCAATACAAAGAATAGTTTTTTGTCTGACACATTCATGCTACGATCATGGTATGGTACGGTCTAGTGGGCAGAGACCTTAAATGGTCAGAAACATTTGGATAAAATGAAACTCATTACTAGCATGCAAAGAGATGCCCTCGCCGGGATTCGAGCCCGGGACCTCCTGCTTCTTCGTAGGCAGGTTCACTACGAACTACGACACTGGAGCCATCCATATTAAGGTAATGTATAATAATAATACATTTGTTTCAAGGTAATGTATAAGTATTATGTAAAGAAGGAAAAAATATCTACAGGGTGTAATTGATAAGTGTTTACAGGCCATAATTCCGTAAATATGAGAGATATCAGAAAACTTTTAACTGATATCGAAAGTACGTTACCCAACAAATAAAATTACATTAATAACTTTTTCTAAATAGATGAAGTAATATTAAAATACTAAGTTAAAACGCTCCCATACGTTTAGTAGGTAGGACGACTTACAGCCTTGAAGAATGTCAGATGTCGTAAGAGATAAAACTGTTAGAGATTCGTTATTTGCATGAATGTACATTGTGATAAAATAATAAATATCATAATACTACCGTTTATGAAATAATTAATCTAACATTTATTCTTTAATGAAAAAATATTCGTATTAAACTAGTCTTTGAATGAACGGTTACCTACTAAATGTATGGAAGGGTTTGAAGTTAATATTTGGGATATTTCTGATTTTATTTCAAAAAGCTATTAATGTAAATTTACTCGTTGGGTAACGTACTTTCGATATCAATTAAAAGTTTTCTGATATCTCTCATATTTACGGAATTATGGCCTGTAAACACTTATCGATTACACCCTGTATATCACACACAATGAAGGTACCTAAATCGCGTGGTTGTTTTGTGCGTAATCGCAATGTAAAGGCACACATGTCAAAAAGTGCGCACTTCAATTGGTAACAAACGTAGATGTTCATATTAAGCGAATATCAGTACTTTCTCTCGAGAAAGGCATGCGAAGAGTTATTGAAATGGAAGTCAAGTGTTAGGTAAACGTGTGTTGTAATACCAAAACGAGTCATTCATAATCAGTTGAGAATACATACTCATTTATGGGCCATTTTTTTGTAAATGACTCGCGCTCTACGAACAAATAAAACATGGAAGCCGCACGCCATACTAAATTGCCTTTCAAAAACGGTCCTGAATTTTAGTTGACAAGTGTCACCACCTCTTCAATTCATCACGGCAATGAATTTCAAAATCAACCTATAAAAACTTAAACCGCCATTTAAAATTAGTTGTGATTGGTCCATCAAAGTTTTGATTGGCTATATTCTACAAACATTTGCCAAAGATATTGCGCCGAAATGTGCGCGGTGTTAAGAAAAGCGCTATGTCATGCCCATCTTAGCACAATTGAACAATTGCTTTTGGGGGCATTTTTGAGCTGGCTTAGACGTCCATGCTATATTATATGGTCGCAGCTGGCGCCCTATGGAGACGCAACCAAAATGTATGAAAAGGTAATTTTTTGCGGTTTCCGTATTGGTCCCATAGTAAAAGTTGTTCTGTATGACTTATACAGTGTGCCCAGGAAGCTGGTCACTTTTCCTTGAGACACACTGTATGTTTTCTACCCAGAATCGTAAGCTCTTTCGAACCTAACAGTAGAACAAAATGTCCCACAATTAACATACATTTATCTAATTAAATAAACCTTGGGACAACAAGTTATTCCTATCGGGATCGAAAGAGCTCGCGGAAATAATATTAAAAGTTCTAAATCCAAAAAAAAATCATAAAAAATGGCCCTTAGGGTATTCGCATCGCATGTTATATTTATAGTTATTATGTCTCACGAAGGTTCAAATTCAGTCAAAACAACGTAAAAATAATTAACCTGTAAAAAATTAATTTAAGAATCACCATATTATTTGGACAGACGACCTTATGAAGGTCGCCGGGACACGCTGGATGCAGGTCGTATCTAACCGGTACATGTGGAGGTCCAGAGGGGAGGCCTCTGTTCAACAGTGGACATCTTATGGATGAGATGATGATGATGATGATGATGATATTATTTTGTAGGTCAAGTTTAACAACACAATAATAATTATTCTAAAGTCTCTCACAGGCTATAATAATACAATTTACAATAACATTCATTATTTTGCAAAGAATGGAATAGATCTCATCCATTCTTATTTCTATTAGACATATTCACACAGACTAGTTGAATTCAAGGACTAACTAACATTGTTTATTCCAAAACTAATTGAAGCAAAGCGGAAAAAACTGTTTTTTTAACCAACTTTAAAAAAGGAGGAGTTATCAAACACGACTGAATTTTTTCATATGTATAAATTTTCTGGATATTTCCAAGAATTGTGTTACGATGTTAAGTTGCACTCAGACCAAACGAGCATTCGCTATTCTAACCCCCTACTCTACGAAATTCGATCGTTACACAAAACGTGATTCGGTGATTTCGTAGAGTGGGGGATAGAATAGCGAATGCTCGTTTGGTCTGAATGCACCTTTATTTTTTTAAACGAACTTATAATCCCGAGATGGTCCCGTTGACACCAATTTGAGGTCTGATGATGATGGGACCTTGGAGAAATCGGTTAAATTCGATGTTTTTTAAATTTCTAATTTGGTGATTAATTGATTATTTATGTGTTGATCAGAAAACCTACCCTGCCTTCAAAACCTTCTTAAAATAAATGATATGATTACCCTACATACCTCACATCACATCATCATTAGCCTATGATAGTCCACTGCTGGACATTGGCCTCTCCTATTAACTTGGCGTATATATGCATTAGGAGGTAAATTCCCTTAATCGCCACACTGGGACAAGCGGATTGGCGATCGCAGTAATGTGTTCAGTATGTTGACGCTGCTGCCCATCATCAATATTTTATCAAATAATGGTCAGTGATACTTCAATCTCTTAGTCGACTCTTACGACACCCGCAGGAGGAGTTGGGGTGGTGACAAATGTATTCTTACTGCCGTCACCACACGGCCAAAAAGAATGGTTCTTTTTTCGTTCATCTTCGTTCTTTGGCATGTAAATTCGAAATGAATGGAGAAATTTAAAAATATGATGTTATGAATTACATAAAATACTGAGTAGGTACCTATAAAACATTTTTTAGTACAGATGGTGCCGTTTTTAGGCTCTAGTGCGAGAAGTGTGTTACGTTTACATGTGTGTACATTTTACGTCAGGTCCAAAACTTCGGAGGGCCATCTGCACTAAAAAACGTCGTACGAGACACGTCCAAAATCTAAATTTGTTACTCGTGTCGATTTAAAACACTCCTTCGATCGTGTTTTAAAACATCGCCACTCGTTTAGAATTTCATGTTTTTCGCACTTGTGTCGTAATGTACTATTAAAATATTGGGCTATTTCGAGGTATTTGTAAAATAACGGTTCCTGTCCCTGGTTAAACCGTTTAATTATATTCATAGTTATTGAAATGGTATTTGGAAAGGACTTCTCTCCGACCCGTTGAAAGGATACCTACATAGGAATACAATTAAGGCAGCCTGCGTATTGTGACGTCACTAGTGCTATCACCGCATCTCAGTTGGAGTCAGTGCCTTACTCACTGCTTACACCCACAGATCTCGCCACAACTACTTAGATGTAGCTTTTGAGGTAAGAGATGGTCGATCGGATACAAAATTACGAATGAATGAAAACAAAAATCATCGTCACATTTTTGTGTTTATATGAAGTAGAACCCATTATTTTGATTTAAACTTTCATGATTACATCATACATACATACATCATCTGATCAACGTATCTCAGTCCACTGCTGACGTAGGCCTCCGCTATTAACTTTGCATTAGGAGGTAAATGCCCATAGTCTCCAGGCTGGGCAAGGGGATTGGCGATCGCAGTAATGATAACGCTACTGCCCATCATCATTCTTATGTCTAAGAATGGTCAGACACTTCAATCCCTTATTCGGGTATTCGGAAGAGTTAGGGTGGTGACCAACGTATTCTTACTGCCGTGGCCACATGGCCAACGGTTTTTACGATTATTATTCAAATTTTAACTAAAAAAGGGTCTTTGTCACGTAAACTAGCGCTTGATATTATCCTGACGATTCAGGCTAGACGTTACACCCATGGTCGCATTATCATGCCCAAATGACCTGGGTTCATGTGACATTTTTTGCTTCTTACGACCTCAGTAATACGTTGTTAAAGTTAAACGGTTTCCTTGTGTAAAGCGGTATCTGTAGTATGTAGTCTATAGACTATTTACTTCAATTAGAATTCCCCTCGTGTCAAAGATTGCGTTTTGCGTTACATTTCCTTGCGTTACGCAAACCCGTGAGAATCCATCTTGCGTAGTCCTTGCTATGTGAATATGACTTTGCATTTATATGATTCATCTCAATCATCTCCGATCTCAGTCCACTGCTGAACAAGTTAACATTGGGCCCTCCCATTCCTCATGTGAAAATAGGCCTATAAGGTCAGTGTGAGTAATTCCGGCATATTATATTTGTAAGGGAAGTCCGTCATATGCGTCTTATATTGTTGAGTTAGGGGTGAAATCAGTTAGTAGACGGACTTTCCCGATAGACGGTATTACCCGCATTGACCTTTATGTTAACCAGTTTCGCCAAGAACATAATAAAATAAATGTCACGTTGAATACGGTTTCCTTAATACACATCATTACATCATCAGCCTATTTATTTATTTATTTATCTCAGTCCATAGCCTATCAATCCAGTCCATGGCATCGCAGTACAGGTAATGTGTCCACTATGATGACGCTGCTGTCCATCATCAATCTTCAATTAATTAATGGTCTGTGACACTACCCCTTAGTCAATTCTTACAACACCCACGGGAAAAGTTAGGGTGGTGACAAATGTGTTTAAAAATGTAGTTAAAAATGACCATGTACCTTTCCGAAATGGTTCAGATCTTTAAATAAAAACTTTTGTATGTCAGTAAAAAAATACGAAAAATTAATTGTATGGAAAATATTAGTAATTGGAACAGGTTCGAATTCCGGTGAGTGCATTATCACAAATATTTAGTCCTCGGTCGTAGCTGTCTATCTATTATATATATCGTCGCTTTGTACTCACATCACAAGCTTTAATTGAGTTTACCGTGGGACTAGGTCGATTTGTGTAAGATGTCACAAGGTGTCTTCATTTATAGACTTTCTTTTAAATTCTACACACAAAATATAGTAGCCAATTTCAAAGTACCATCTTACAATGCTCAATCTAATAAGTCGCTGTTGTATGAGTCCACTTGTCTGACCGCCATACACACATACACATACATACATACATACACATACATACATACACATGTGGGCAAGTCCGGTGCCACTCACTTTCCTTGTTGCGCAAGCGCATTGTCCGACATTTTGAACTTGCTCCGTGCGAATACTTGCGCTGGACCGGTGTCAGGCCAGGAGCGTGTCGGGCCACGCGTAGTGGGTTCTGAAACTTATGTGCTTAAGTATGTCAGTATAAAATATTACAAAAAAACTGTACCGAAAAACATAGACAAACAGAGGTATCTTAAAGTGGTATGTAAGAAATCGCTTTTTAACGATAGCAATACCTACCTTTACTTGTACAGTCAAGGGCATAAATATGTATACACTTTTTCATTTTATGCCTTAAAAATAAGGTGCAAAAGTGTTTACATATTTTTACTTACTTACTGTACCTACGAGTACTTTTGTTATAATATAATATAGGTATTACGGTGTGTAATAAAGAGTAAATAGCTGTGACCATATACAATATGGACATCTAAGGGTCTCACCAAACTAGTCGACGCCGTTTCGGCTAATCGCGTACGGAAAAAGCTTTATGTCAACGCAATAAGAGCGAGGACATCGTAAATCGGCTCGGCCCACGCGTAACGACGTCTTTCGACGGGAAAACGGCGTTTTGCCGTAAAGCTGTTCGCATTCGTACGACCCCGTTTGCAGCCTAACGCACACGTTCGCATTCCTAAATCTCCTAATACCGCCGTACGGTGCCGAAAAGAGTTGAACGGCTCCGATCACGGCCGAGTACCTACGATAAGAACCGGTCAGAGCTGGCGGAAGCCGTTCAGCGTCTTCGACGGCCGAACATAGCTGACGACGGCCGAAAAGAGCCGATGACGGCCGAAGTAGCTACTGATGCGTTTGTATTTATTCATTTGAATTATTACCCACATTAAAATCTGCAATAGATCTGACAACACGAAGTAATACTGTCGTAATCATACACGTCTGTTCAATTTCAAACTAGTTACTAATACAAACTAGTGACTAGTGTCTCCAAAAATGAGATTCACGATTGCCGATCACCCGCTGTCCTATCTATCTGTTCGTCGGACTCAGCGGCTGTACGCGTGCTGTCTGACGTCTCGACGGCAGGACGGAGCACGGGAGAGCCGACCGCCGCTTTACAACTGTTGCGGTAGCAAATCGCAGCCGATCGAGCGTTTCTACGGCCGTAAGGAGGGTGAGACTGCTTAACGCAGGTGTTCAACCGCGGAGACGGTCGATCGGCTAAATGCGAATAGTGTGGTGTAAAACACTCGGCGAAAGCCGACTCCGCGTCGATTGGTTTGGTGAGACCCTAACGCCAGCTCAAAAATGCCCCCAAAAATAATTGTTCATTGTGCCAAGATGGGCAGGACATGGCGTTTATCTTAACATCGCGCATATTTCGGCGCAACATCTTTGACAAATCTTTATAGAATATAGCCAATTAAAACTTTGACGGAACAATCACAACTATTTTTAAACGGCGGCTTAAGTTTTTACAGGTTGACATTGAAATTCATTAGCATGATGCATTGAACAGAAGGTGACATTTTGTAAACTAAAATTTAGGACCGTTTTTGAAAGGCAATTTAGTATGGCGTGCGGCTTCCATGTTTTATTTGTTCGTAGGTAAGTAGGTATTGTATTTTGATACTACTAACTTACACAAACACACACACACCTACCTACACTTACCTACTACTTATAACAAAGTGAAAAAAAGCGGTTTTAATGCTCTGAACATGACTAGTATATGTAATTACGAGTACCTTACCTATACTAAAAATATATGTACGCCCTTAACTTAATTTAAAACATGTTTGAAGATTCGTTCCTTTTATACCAGGATTTTATTTCATGTACTAGTTTCCCTATATTTATAGTGTATTTTTAAACCTGAAATAACTAACTTGAAAAAATACACCACGTGTGCAAATCTGATGAATCGTTTGGGAGCACCGAAAAAAAGCGTTTTGTTTTAATGACTATGGAACCCTAAAAAGAGTGCTGATGGTGATGGCCGAATGTTTATGTGCATGCGCCTTGTGGTGAGACGGCAGTAAGAATACATTTGTCACCACCCCAATTCTGCCCGCGAGTGTCATAAGAGCCGACTAAGAGATTGAAGTGTCATTGACCATTCTTTGATAAATAGAAGAGTGATGATGGGTAGCAACGTCATCATAGTGGACATAATATATTATTACTGCGATCGCCAATCCGCTTGCCCGGCATGGCGATTATGGGCATTTACCAACTCATGCATCTAATATATGCATAGATAATAGGAGAGGCCTACGTGAAGAGGCCTGAAGATTTGATGTGAAACGAATGGTCAATGACACTTCAATCCTTAGTCGACTCTTACGACAAGCTAGGGAAGAGTTGGGGTGGTGACAAATGGATTCTTACTACCGTCACCAGGCGTATAATGTTAGCGAAATTCCCCAAAAGCAAGAAAAGATTTGACGTCATACATATATGGTTTCCCTAATAACGTAACTACAATGTGTTAAACTATAATAATTGCCACTTTTACTTTGAGTCATTCACCATAATTGAAAGACGGACTTGTTTCGACATTTTTATGCGTAGGAACTAGGAACTTGAATCGGTTTGCAAAAGGTGTGGCGTTAGTGTAAGTAAGCTATAGGTTAAAAAGTTAAGAAAAGCTACAGTATTTTATTGTAGTATTAACTTATGCATTTAGGCATTTATGTTGTTCGAATTCTGATTATGTACGGTCGATGTCAAAGATACTGTTACGGTATAGGTGTCAAAAACATATTTACACAACCTTAACGTCAAGGTACTAAAGTCGTGTAAATATATTTTCAGCACCTAAACCGTAACGCTATATTTGACGTCGACTGTACTTATTGTCTATTTAAATAGGCTACTATTTAACTACATACAGGCAAAAAAAGGTATATATAAAAATGCTCAATATTTCCCGCTTCACTTTAATTCTCTGTAATAAGAACGTCGTAACGTTTTATAAGGAGATTCTTTCGACACATACCTATTTTTGCACTTGACTGTATAACAGGCTAACTCTGCTGAGTTTCTTGCCGGATTCTTCTCAGGAACAGTGGTGTAGGGTCAGAACCGGAAGTAGTTTATTTTTCCTCTGATTTGCTAGTTTAACGATTCAAAATCGCTCGTTGCTGGCTAATTGAATAAAGAATATTTTGACTTTGACTTTACATAAGCCTTGTAAAATACGTACTCGTAAATAATATCGTGGGACATTCATACATAAATCGAGCTTGAAAATGTCCAGCGATATGTAATTGTTTAATATTTTTACACAATTCGCTATAACTGTGGCCCCACCCTGGCTGACCAAACAATGGTACATTTCGCGTACCATCGACAATTACCGATAATCATCTAAAATCTTTGTTCAAATAAAAAACAAAGGAATTTGGTCAATACTCGCAGTTACGTAACTTCGGACTTATAGAGAACGATTTTGTAAGCAAATAAGGTAAAATGTGCGGTTAAAGATTGGTAAAGTTTAAGTAATAAATATAGACATGCGTACAATCTTCAAAATTATGTATTTAATATAATTAAGCCCCTATAAGGATAATTATTGTGTGTTTATCAGGAATAATAAAATACCCTGCTTACGAAGCTGGATGTCTTAGGTTCAAATTCTAGTCAGATCTCTTTGTATTGGCCGTTTTCAAAATTATTTTACGTAATTAAGGGCTTAATAAAATCAAAAATCACGATCGTTCTCAAGTATTATGAAAGTTTGTGTGTAGGATAGATAACTTCGTAACATAAAAATTTGCCGTTAAGTTTTCTTTTCATTGAATCTCTTAACAAAGTATGTATATTGAATTTTACAATCGACCCGTTTATTAACACTTAATTATTGTTATTTAAGATTATCGTTTAAATAGTAATATGTGACATGTAACATTATGATATTGTAGGTAAGTATGTGGTAAGTATACAAAGTAGGTATTATGTTCGTAGTAAAAATGCCTTTAGGAATGTTTATTTCAATATTTAAACAAGTTTAGGCAATATTTGCTTTGGTTAGCATGTTTTGTTAATTTTATTTTAATTATTCATTCATTACTCAATATTTGTAACTTAAAATATTTAATCATAATCATCTGTATCTGTGAAGTCCGATTTTTTGTATTTCTTTGGTTTTGACCTCTTATTTTTTATTACGTGTGAAGTGTGCAATAAAGAGTCTTATATTGTATTGTAATCATTTATTTGCAACAAAAGTGGAACGTTTCATACAAACATTTTGGGAAATGTGGTGGATATTGCTCAGCATCATTGACTCTACCAGCCTACCAATTTTTAACAATATTGAAAACGTAATCCAAATGTACATTTTTTTTATTACATCCTTACAAGCTCCATCGATAAAGTTTAAATCAATCAATTACAGCATCTTGCATGTATGTATGTAAGAGTAATCAAAACCGTCAGCTGTCACTACCCTATCAAAAAACTAGCTGTCACTGCCAACATCACAGAAGTGACAGATGTTACACTAACAACAACCGACGCCAGTCGCAACCGTCACTTCCGTACGGTCACCATCAGGTCACTATATAACGAAGAGACTGAGGTGTTCAAAAATAGCCGAACATGAACTCTAATGTCATGAGAATAGAGGCTTGTATAGATATTTATGAGCATCTTGACCGCTTCGATATATCTGACATACAAGTGTTTTATACAGCTAATCTTTACAAACTACTACTACACGATCAATCTAAATAAAAGCATCCTTATGTAAACTACTTAAAGCTCAAAATAAATACCCTACTACATTTGATACGACATTTTGAAAGTTACATCACTAACAGATGTTCCTTTCACCCGGAGGCTATCACGAAAAAGTCCATTGATGCGGCTATAGAACCTTGTCGTATACAGTCAGTGCGTGATTCGAAAGTAATTTAGTTGAGGTGATGGTTTTGACAAGGTTCTGCGAAGTTTTTGATAGTAGTAATCAATTATAGGTTAGTACGGTCAACACTTTAGGATGCGGCGTGATGAATTAATAGAAGATTTGATGGTAATTACTTT